>JBBPNB010000131.1:0-37201 GCA_038090635.1 Rubroboletus satanas
TTAACCACCTTGCAAGTCGACGGTTCCAGTCCCGTCCACCTTGTGAGTCGTGAAGCTGACTCATTTACCCCAATGAAGAGGAAATTTAAATAAACGGGCATGGAACTGCGGTCGAACCCTCGTAAAGCGTTGTCTTTCCGGTGGTGGTCAGATACGATCTCCTCGAATATGGGAGGTACTACGAATATCAAGGACTTTCCAGTAAATTTCTTGCTTGCACGGTCCCGAAGTTCGAACACCAAATACCGGCGACCTTATGACTTCACTCCGGGATGCAACTACAAAGGTATCGTCACTGGCACCTCCCCAGAAAGGAGTGATCCTACGAGTTTTTTGTCCCGCGAAGTGAATGGTGCTGGCACTTCAAAGGAAAAGGGGCTATATTACCCAAGTAAGTCATATACGGCAGTCACCGCGGTGGCGCAGCGTTTTCTCGTCGACGGTAATCCAACGCCCATCGATATCTCCGATCTACCACCCCCCAAGCTATCAGTCGTGTCTCACTCATCTTTCAGCTTTCTTAACCACTCCCGCAATGAAAACCGCCTTCAAGAAACTTTTCAGACGCATCCGATTCCGTACTGCCGGTAGAGACTCGTCTCCACCGCCTACCCAATGTTCCGACGTACCCAACATGCAACCCAGCGCAGTCCCCGGCGACTCGAACATTTACCAGACTCAAGCCAGAGACACTGATGCTCTCGCTGTCGAGGTGCAGCACATAGATATGCCCGAGGAACGGGTCACAGACCCCATCTCTCTCGAGCCACGCTGCGACAACTCGAGTGCCGGCAATATGCAGACGGAAGTTTCGCGTATTTCCGACTTCATGCAGCACATTGATTCGGCCCTTATGGAGAAATTTGGACGGTTTAGAATTCTCGTCATTGGTAGGGCGAATGCCGGCAAGACGACCATCCTTCAGAGAATCTGCAACTCGACAGAAGGTCCGGAGATGTACAACAATCAAGGGAAAAAGGTAGGGTTGACCAACCTGGGATATGCTGGATGCTAATGCTGTTGATATACTATGATCAGGTTGATTATCTGATCGAGGGGTCCAGGGAGGTGAGTCTTGTGTGAATGTCATCGTGGCATCTTTGTGTTCTATCTCACTGTCTACAGCGTGGACTTCATGATATCAATCATGAGATGGTCTTCAAAAGCAACCAGAAATTTGTGTTCCATGACTCTCCTGGTTTTGAGGCTGGCTGTGAGGACGAGTTTGAGAAGATGAAGAACTTCATCACAAGGCGTGCAAATACAACTTTTCTCAAGAAACGGATCCATGCCATATGGTGAGCAGGCATGTTGTGTTGAGTTCTGACACCTTTAACACAAATTAGGTATTGTATTCCAATGGATCAACTCCATCGTGCTATCACTGTTGCAGAGGAAAGATTCTTTGGTGAATGTGATACTAGAAAAGGTGATGAACTTTCCTTAATGATACTTTCTGAGCTCATTGGTTTGGGTGCTAGTGCCAGTTGTGGTGCTATTCACTAAATATGATGCACTGATGATGCAGGCATTCCACCTTGAAGACTTACTACTGCTTCCAGAAGACCAACTTATGAAGCAGAGGGAACGCATCCAAGAGATGTTCAGCAAGAGAAATGTATGGGGGGATTTGTGCAAGATGGCATTCCCTCCACAGGCATATGCAAAACTGGAAAGTTTGTATAGATATGTATCCTCTAATGTCTGTTGTATTGTATTGATGATGTTACTAGACATGGATACATCAGATGCAAGCTGTAGCATATTACTGAATGAGACTGCAGCTGCATTGAATGATCAATCACTGCAAATGTTGCTGATTACAGCACAGGAAAAGAATATCTTGCTATGTATTGAGTGTGCAGTGAGATAGTGAGTAATGCAGTGTTTGGTTGTACAAAATGTGTACATTGATGCCATGTAGTGGATTGGTACCTTATGTTGACTTCAGGACCACTAGCAAGAAAGATCTTGATCTAGCTGGGGCTCTGGCAAGCTGGTTTCCACACACACAGGTAAGATTTTACAGGACAATAATTTGTGAGGACAACAATTAATTGTATGCTTGAATGGTATTGGTGGATTGTTGATTAGGTAAATTTCAAGACATTAAACTGAAAAAGAGCTTACTGATTGACATTTTTATTCTCTGCATGAAGAAAGTATGTGATATCTTATACATTGATATCATGATAAACTCACATGGTTTATTAAACTGACAGTATGTAAGTGGGGCATAAAAACCAAAAAATAAGGTTAATGTTAATGAACTCATCACCTTTTCTACTACTCTTGCATTAATAGAAAGTGAGTGATTGGATAGATACTTGAATGGGGGTATCACTGACAAATGTGTGTTTATTTTTGTTTTGAATTTGAAGGGAGTGAGTCTTACAGAATGGATGCAGATCAGCATATTAGTAATAGCTGTCTTTTGGGATTCTGTTACTACCAGGCAGTAAGTGGTTTGAAATGTCTTGTAAGGGGTTGTGATTGAATGTTTCATATCACATACATAATAGGGAGTAAGTGGTCAGATATGCATCCATATAGAAGATACAAAACTGAGAGTATCAAATCAATCACACAACTGCTGTTGGATATAAAGCTAGTAAGTGGAATCTGGTTGAAAAAAAAATATTGACAATTTTGGTTGATTTCTACATATAATGGCTATTCCAATGATAGTTTGTAGGTGATGACACATACACTTTGAGGAAAAGTGTTGATCACCTTTATTCTGTGCTTTTCATTCATAGTTTGTGAGTGGTCTGCTGTGGATGTGAAATGAGAATGCTGCTGATTACCATGGCTCCTGCTGCTCTGCCATTGATAGGGTGTAAGTGGTCTGATGTGAATGTGAAATAAGAATGCCACTGATCAGCATGGCTCCTGCTGCTCTTCCATTGATAGACTGTAAGTGGTCTGATGTGGATTTGAGATGAAAATGCTGCTGATCAGCTTGCATTTTGCTGCTCTCCCACTCATAGTTTGTAAGTGGTCTGGTATGGATTTGAGATGAAAATGCTGCTGATCAGCTTGTCTTCTGCTGCTCTTCTGTTGATAGGCTGTAAGTGGTCTGATGTGGATTTGAGATGATAATGCTGCTGATTAGCTTGCATTTTGCTTGCTCTTCCATTGATAGGGTGTAAGTGGTCTGATGTGGATTTGAGATGAAAATGCTGCTGATTAGCTTGCATTCTGCTTGCTCTTCCATTGATAGGGTGTGAGTGGTTTGATGTGGATTTGAGATGATAATGCTGCTGATCAGCTTGTCTTCTGCTGCTCTTCCATTGATAGGCTGTAAGTGGTCTCATGTGGATTTAAGATGATAATGCTGCTGATCAACTTGCATTCTGCTACTCTTCCATTGATAGGGTGTAAGTGGTCTCATGTGGATATGAGATGATAATGCTGCTGATCAGCTTGCCTTTTGCTGCTCTTCCATTGATAGGGTGTAAGTGGTCTGATGTAGATTTGAGATGATAATGCTTCTGATCAGCTTGTCTTCTGCTGCTCCTCCATTGATAGGGTGTAAGTGGTCTGATGTGGATTTGAGATGAAAATGCTGCTGATCAGCTTGTCTTCTGCTGCTCTTCCACTCATAGCTTGTAAGTGGCCTGATGTGGATTTGAGATGAAAATGCTGCTGATCAGCTTGGCTTCTGCTACTCTGCCATTGATAGGGTGTAAGTGGTCTCATGTAGATTTGAGATGATAATGCTTCTGATCAGCTTGTCTTCTGCTGCTCCTCCATTGATAGGGTGTAAGTGGTCTCATGTGGATTTGAGATGATAATGCTGCTGATCAGCTTGTCTTCTGCTGCTCTTCCACTCATAGCTTGTAAGTGGCCTGATGTGGATTTGAGATGAAAATGCTGCTGATCAGCTTGTCTTCTGCTACTCTGCCATTGATAGGGTGTAAGTGGTCTCATGTGGATTTGAGATGATAATGCTGCTGATCAGCTTGTCTTCTGCTGCTCTTCCATTGATAGGCTGTAAGTGGCCTGATGTGGATTTGAGATGAAAATGCTGCTGATCAGCTTGTCTTCTACTGCTCTTCCATTGATAGGGTGTAAGTGGTCTGGTATGGATTTGAGATGAAAATGCTGCTGATCAGCTTGTCTTCTGCTGCTCTTCCATTGATAGGCTGTAAGTGGTCTGGTATGGATTTGAGATGATAATCCTGCTGATCAGCTTGTCTTCTGCTGCTCCTCCATTAATAGGGTGTAAGTGGTCTGATGTGGATTTGAGATGATAATGCTTCTGATTAGCTTGTCTTCTGCTGCTCTCCCACTCATAGTTTGTAAGTGGTCTGGTATGGATTTGAGATGATAATGCTGCTGATCAACTTGCATTCTGCTACTCTTTCATTGATAGGGTGTAAGTGGTCTGATGTAGATTTGAGATGAAAATGCTGCTGATCAGCTTGTCTTCTGCTGCTCTTCCATTGATAGGGTGTAAGTGGTCTGATGTGGATTTGAGATGAAAATGCTGCTGATCAGCTTGTCTTCTGCTACTCTTTCATTGATAGGGTGTAAGTGGTTTGATGTGGATTTGAGATGATAATACTGCTGATCAGCTTGTCTTCTGCTGCTCTTCTGTTGATAGGTTGTAAGTGGTCTGATGTGGATTTGAGATGATAATGCTGCTGATCAGCTTGTCTTCTGCTGCTCTTCCATTGATAGGCTGTAAGTGGTCTGGTATGGATTTGAGATGATAATGCTGCTAATCAGCTTGTCTTCTGCTGCTCCTCTGTTAATAGGGTGTAAGTGGTCTGATGTGGATTTGAGATGAAAATGCTGCTGATCAGCTTGTCTTCTGCTACTCTTTCATTGATAGGCTGTAAGTGGTTTGATGTGGATTTGAGATGATAATACTGCTGATCAGCTTGTCTTCTGCTGTTCTTCCATTGATAGGCTGTAAGTGATCTTGTGTGGATTTGAAGTGATCATGTTGCTGATCAGCTTGCCTTTTGCTGCTCTTTCACCCAAAGCTTGTAAGTCATCATATAAATATGACTTAAGAATGCTGTTGATCAGCTTCCTTCCTGCTATTCTCCCATTGCTAGGGAGTATGTTATCTGGTATCCATTTGAAATGAGAATTCTGCTTATTAGCTTGTCTTCTCTTTCTCTTCCATCAATAGGAAGTAAGTGGCCTACCATCACTTTGAAATGGGAATGCTGCTAATCAACTTTCTTCTGTTTCTCTTCTTCATAGGAAGTAAGTGATCAGATATGAATTTGAAATTAGAATGCTGCTGATTAGCATGCCTCCTCTTCTTCTCCTATTTATAGCCAGTCAGTTGTCTGAGATGCATTTAAAATAGAAATGCTGCTAATCAAATTATCCTCCAATTGCCCCCCTCCCCCATTAATAGGGAGTAGGTGGTTTAACATAGATTGTAAATCAGAATGCTGCTGATCAGCTTGCCTACTGCTGCTCTCCCATTGATAGTTTGTAAGTAACCTGATGGTGATTTGGATTGAGAATGCTGCTGATCACCATGGCTCCTGCTGCTGCTCTTCCATTGATAGTATGTAAGTGGTCTCATGGGAATTTGAAGTGAGAATGCTGCTGATCAACTTGCCTCCTGCTGCTCCTCCATTGATAGCAAGTAAGTTGTCTGATGTGAATTTGGAATCAGAGTGCTGCTGATCAGCATGCCTCCTGTTGCTCTTCCATCAATAGGGTGTAAGTGGTCTGATGTGGATGTGGGATGGAAATGATACTGATCAGCTTTTCCCCTGCTGCTCTTCCATTGCTAGGGAGTAAGTGGTCTAATGTGGATTTAAAATGAGAATGCTGCTCATCAGTTTGCTTCCCCATTGATAGGGTGTATGTGCTCTGATATGAATTCAAAATGAGAATACTGCTGACCAGTATGCCTTCTGCTGCTTTTCCATTCATAGGGTGTAAGTGGTCTGATGTATAATTGAAATGAGAATGTGCTGATCAGCATGCCTTCTGCTACTTTCCCACTTATAGCTTGTAAGTGGTCTTATGTACATTTGAATAAGAATGCTGCTGATCAGCATGCCTCCTGCCACTCTTCTATGCATAGCTGGCAAGTGGTCTGACATGTATTCAAAATGGAACTACTGCTGATCAGCATACCCCCTGCTACTTTCCCATCAATAGCCAGTAAGTTGTTTGATGTGGATTTGAAATGAGAATGCTGCTCATCAGCATGTGTTCTTCTACTATTGTATTGATAGCAAGTGAGTGGTTTGATATGGATTTAAAATAAGAATGCTACTGATCACCATGCCTTCTCCCACTCTTCCATTGATAGAGTGTAAGTAGTTTGATGTCAATATGAAATAAGAATGCTGCTTACCACGCTCCCGGTGCTCTTATAAAAGGCTGTAAGTGGTTTAATGTGCACTTGATATGAGACTGCTCATGATCTCTTTTCATTCTTGCTCCTACCTTCACTAATAGTTTGTAAGTGCCTTCATGAGAATGAGCAAGTACTACATAGTTATCAATTAATTAATGTTTCTTTTTTACAGGAAGTAAGTAATGCCATTTGAAATCACAGAGAGGATGTAATTTATAAGTTAACATCAACTTTCCTTTCAGAGGGTGAATACTTTGACATGCATTGAAATTTGACAATGTGGGCCACTAACACACAGATCCTTACCCTTAATGCTTTCTTCAACACAGAATGTAGGTGGCCTGATATTCAATGCAAATCTCCATTCTGCTGATTAAACTTATTATTTCATTGTGTCAATCTGCTATAATTCTATCATTTCTTACATTCTAATATACTCAGCTGGTGAGTGTTATGTATGTTACTGCTTAGAGATCATGCATTTATGAATGGTTATTCCTACAGGATGTAAGTTTAGTTTGTCATGTCACATTTGTATTATTCACCCTTTTGCCTTGTCAACTTCCAGACGGTAAGATACTTGTGTAATACCCCTAATACTCTTTCTCATCATCTGAATAGACAGTCAGTTTTGCAATTCAGTTCTATATATTATGACTAATGCTATTCAGATTCTCACCAATCCTCAGTCTCATCCAGTAAATCCTTTCTAATCTGATCATTCTATGTATTTGCCAAAAAATCTCATATCTTTCAGGTTTCTCCTCAAACAAAACAGACAACATCTGTGGCATGTATATTCATATAAATTTATCTATTCTGTTAATTCTTCTTCATGCATTTTAGCCTAAGACAGCCGATACATGGAAAAAGGTCCTTCAAGATGGCATTGGTAAACCAACTCATTTCTAATTTTGACAACTAACTGTTATGATTTTCTTAATAGACCTTCTACTACTTCTTCAATGTTCCTTCACTCTTGTCCAAAACAACTCTGAAGACCCCTTCTCCCTGGCAGTACAAATGTATGAAGCATCTGAAATATCTGCCCAGATATCCAAGAGACTAGATGAGCTCTTTGTCAAATATCCTGGTGCCAGTTATAAGGAAAAAGTGACACTTGTAATGAATGTCATCTTGAACCACCCAATATGTAGGTAGTGGAGTGACATAGCTTTTCACATGCTAAATTGGTCTCATAACATAGGCTAAATGTCAAGACTTGTAGAATCTGCAGTTCTTTTTGTCTTAGAATACTACAAGGCAATTGGAGATCCCAAACTGGATGTCAGATGATGAGATGATGTACAGTACATACATGCAGATTAGGTACTAAACCAAGATCAAGAGTTTGTTGATGACAAGGACACAAAACCCTCCAGTGATGGACTCGGGCCGTTTTTCTTTTGAATCTTTAACGAGTCTGGCACCCGATTATACATAACCTGCAATGGTTCAAATTTATTTTTGTTTGGAGACACCGATGCCGGTCTTTGCTCAATCGACAGCCCCTATGATATATGCGCCAAATTCAAAAAGTCGCATCAGCGAATCATGGCGTTTCCGGGATGGATGGCGATCCGTTTCCCCCGCTCTGGCCTGTGTTTGATCTTGACCAGTGGCGGATGGGGACTTCCAAAGTTGGACAGGAGTACGGATGGGGGGACTTCAAATGTTCCATATGGTCCTCCTGAGGTGTCGTTGAGGAGAGAACAAGAGGCGACGATTGCTTTGTCAGTAGGGCCCTTTTGACTTTTATATATAGCTCGACGGACAACGATGGCGACCCGCAGGCGGTCGGACCGCCTGGCCAGCACTCTCGGAAACATCAATGGACAATTCCCGTCCATGATTAATTGGTTTCTTACTTGGACGTGTACTGCGCCCGAGATCGAACGACGGAAAAAAGGCGCGGTTGATGTTCTGGCGCAGCGGGACCGGATCAATCATCATGTGCATGAGGTTTGGCATCCGGGCCGCGCGCGCCACGAGTACCGTCGAAACCGATGCCGACGAGTCTTTTTTTGAACGCGTTTGGGATCATCAATCATATGGGTGGCCACGAAGGATACGCGTGACCGACTGACTGTGTCTGCACACCAGCTACATCGGCTAGCCATGTCAATCAGGTATAAATAATTCTAGAGGTATCAAGTGGACAGACATATTCATGACAAGAAGATGATCAGCAGGCTAGTGACGCGCGATCTCTCGCTCAACACGTTGCAACATCTATTCCCGTGCCTCGCGATCCCAGAGTACGACAGGCACTTTGACTTGACCCGCGCCCGTGATGGCAGCCTTGATCTTTAACGCTCTGTATTCTCTAAACGTGCCCGGTTTCAGGACCTGGACGGTTGGCGGCCCGAGCCGTCCGGTACCGAGTATTTTCCTCACGTTGTCATTGGACTCACAGAGGTCCGCTTCGATTCGAGCTGGCGCTTGATCAGCCGTGGTGGCTGTAGATAAAAATGAATGCCAGTCACTTTGGGAAAGAAAGTAAACGGTCTCACAGAGCGCGTCATCAATTTCGACGAGAAACGCCAACGAGGATGGCGCCTTCCGGTCGTCTAACATCACAGTAAATTCAGTGATCGGTCCGAGCACGTCCTGCGCTGAGAAGATCGCGCTTGCGAGCTCCTTTTCGCTGATCAATGCGCTTGGGACGCGGATAAAGGTGCTAATCCATCGTCTCAGTCGACAACCATTGTAGAAGTTGGGATAGAAATCCGTACCCGCGCCGTTCAATGTAACGTAAGATGGGGCTACCGTCCACGGGGTCAAACCCGGCGATTTCAACGACATCCCCAAGACGGTACCGCCACAAGCCATCGCGGGCGGTGACCACGATTTCATATCGACGGCCAACTTCGACCTCATGCTGGAGAAGAGTAAGCACCACGATACACATTCGACAAAATATATGCGTACAACAAAGGCCAAATTGGATGCAGTCTCTGCCTGGGACATGTCGAGGTACTCGACAATGTCATCGCCGGTTGCTTTGAAGAGATTGAGATCAGTAGGACTGAACGCGGTCCCGATGTAAGCTTCGCCCGCGGTGAACCCTAGACTCGACATGCAAACGTCGGGGCCGAGATAGTGCTGCATCTACAGAGGCAAGGGTCGAGTATTGGACCGAATGAGCTGCAAATCCTCATACCTTTTGAATAACGGAGGAAAATACACCGCTCGCAATACCAATGACTACGCTGAGCCCGGGCCATAACCTTTTCAGCCACCCAGGTTGCTTGGTTGCTTTTCCGACGGCGCGAAGGTGGGCAGCCCGCTCTGGTCCCGCCGAGAATTTTGGCTAGTAAATCCAAAAAGTCAATACAAATGTGTCCGTAAAGAGTTGGACCATACCTCGAGGTACTCCCGAACATGGCTAGTTCCTTCCCAATCCGGTAGCACGCCGGTCTCGACGCTGTGTACGAGTGTATCCATCCCACTCCTCCTCCATGTAGCGTATCATGTCAATAAACACGGTTCCAAAGAGTGTGTTGATGGTCTCAAGCTGGGGGTCTGCCAGGGCGAACAGGATATCCATCAAAAGGAAGGATCGGTAGTTGACAATGAAGCTGACAGCCAGCGGGGATGTAGCTCGGGGTGCTACGACAAATGTGTCAGTACCTGTGGGATGGGAGTACTTAACGAGGATGGAACGTACCAGTAAGCGTGATGAGCCAAGGGTCCTTGTCAACGTCCGCGCCATGTTGCATGCGAATGACACCAGCTGGCATGGAGGTAATAGGTAACCTCCCGACGATGTTTCTCTCGTCGCCTATGACCTCGATGATCTTTCGATAGGTGAGAGAATAGACTATGCAATTTTTGCCTCCTTGGGTAGAGACCGGATTTGCGTGCTCGTCTACGTCTTGCAGTGATGATCCCGGCGCGTGACGATACTTGGCGAAGAGTTTCGTTGTCTTGCCCGAGGTCGCGCTTGAACCGGCGATGAAGTAGGGTAAGCCGGGGGAGAACATGTCCTTGACGTCCTGCTCCCTCGAGTTGGGAGTGGCCAGCTTGTTGACAAATGGTTCGTAGGAGTCGTAGCCTGTCAAGGGGATCGTCATGCGGAAGCATTCCAGGAGCGACTCATCCTGAAGTAGGTCATTCGCGTCGCGGAGGGCGTCCAGCGCACCCCGGAAGTTGCTGAATACGGGGGATTCAGAAACATAACGAGTGTGTCGGTTTTGTTTTATCAGCTGAACGAGGGTCTTTTCGACGCGCTCCCTGAGTGTATGAAAGAGCGCAGGGGTGAGAGCAGGGACGGGTTGGAGAGTCATTGGAGTGGTGAGGTTGGCGTCCTAGACAGCGCTGTATATGTATACGACTGGCGATGAGGGCGGTGCGATGGCATCTGATCAACGGACGCATTGCCTCTCCACAAAGTGAACTCGACGGTCAGATAAAACCAGAGGTCTGGTAATCGGAGATTGAGATTGGACTTTTGGACGCTTGATTGCCAACTCGTCGCCCGCGCTGGCGCCATGACCGACGGCGAGCACATCGACCCCCTCCATCGCCGGCTGGCCGACGACCTCTTCGTCCCCAACACCGTCTTCCTCGTCACCGCCGGCTCTCTATGATCTTTACCAAGGACCAGACGAGGATAGAGGAGTCGTTCGTAGCAAATAGTAGCGCGCGCGTCAATTGAACGTGCCGGGGGCATGCAATGATATTATACAGCCACATATCGGAGGCGTAGTGTCTTCCCACACTTACCATTCACGCGCACGCGTCTTCCCCCTTCGATCAACATGGACCCATACACTCCCAGAGCACGTCCAGCGCGTAAAAACAACTTCACCTTATCCGCTAAGCAGTACGCCAAGGTATGCCATTTGCGTTAATTAGCTCGTTGATCATCACCGACACTAGATGGATACAGATGACGGCCGTCAGGAGGAACAGATGACTGAGTGACGTGACGGAGATCCTCGCGTACACAGTTCGCGTGAAAACCGAGGCAGAAGTGCGTGTCTCAGTTGTCTTGTCCTTGGGGGTGTCGCCATTCATGGCCAATCCGCAGGTAATGAGCCGTCATTCACTGCCGAGACGTCGTGTTCGTTCGTGCACCGTTGAATTCTCGCGTCGGGGCAACGAATTCCACTCCAAAGAGCAAGGGAAAAGAAAGAGAGGATATATTAGATCATCTCCCTATCGACATACAGGAGGCTATCATCCTGGAGGATCTACTGTATGTGTTGATGATAAGTGACGAGTTTCGGCCGTGACCCGGTAGGACCGACCCGAACTCTGCAGGGTATTGAAGGCACGCATGTGACGTATCATCCAGATTATTCGCCAGAGGATGATAATCCTCTGCAAGGGATCTGCTTTATCGTCTCATCCTCGCTAGGTAAGTCTCTGTGCCTCGATTCGGGAGAGTCTCCGCATCGTACCGGACGACCAAGTTTTCCTTAGATCCTTCCCTTCGAGATTTGACCGAACGCGTCCTTCCACTTGGCACATACTATACGGCCATGTCTGCATTCGTTGAAAGTCGGAGCCATCTGGACTTTGGTCTCGTCAATCATGCACTCTGTGCCGCTATCCGGGACATGCTAAAGGTTCGTCGTCAAGTCTTTGAAGGGGAACCATTCTAAAGGCTGCGTTGCTATGTAGGAGTACCAGACCCTTCTATCCCAATCAGAACACGCGTTTAATACCTCCCCACAGTTCACTCTACAGAAGCTTTGGTTCTATATCCACCCGACGGTCCACACACTTTCCTTAATCTACCAACTGGTCCTCGAGCTAGCCAACACCGACGACGACGAAGGTTCTTCCCTTTCCACCTCGGTAGATGAAGAACAAGACGTGCGAGATGAAGCTCTCGGTCCAGGTGGTGTGAAGCTGAAAGCTGTGCTTTCTGAGATTACCAAATCCTCGACGGGCGCAACAGTGCCCGTTGAAGGTGGAGAGGTGTTCACCGTTATCTACGAACGAATGCAAGGCATGTCCGGAGACCCAACAGCGTGGAAAGTGTTCGGTACATTGCTGAGCGCGGCTGGGATTCCGTATGCAGAAATGCTTCGTGGGTGGATGGCGACTGGGAGATTGCAAGATCCGCACGAGGAGTTTTGTGTCAAAGAGAGTAAAATTATTAGTAAGGGTATCTTGGAGGTGGATTACACAGACTAGTATTGGGAAAGGCGATACACGGTGAGTCAGTCGGTGTATTGCTTGCTATTTTTCCTCCCTGCTTATCGTGTACAGTTACGTGACGGTTCGACATCGTCGAAGCGGCAGCATGCCGGTGCCCCACCCATCGAGGACTCCGGGTGGTAGACTGCCAGGCGGTGCGTGTATTCCTCCGTCACTCGAGGGGTGGAAATACAAGGTCCTTCTCGCTGGTAAATACCTGAATGTCATTCGTGAATGCGGTATAGAACTGCAGGCAAACCAACATCGAACGAACGAACAAGAGCAACACTCCATGGATGACCAAAAGTGAGCTTTCACACCATGCATCTGCTCTCGCAACCAACTGTTCCCCAGGCTGTACAAGTTCGTGGAAGGCGCCTACACGCACGCCAACCAAACCCTACTGCGGCTGCTGCTACAAGATCAACAGCTGATACCTCGCCTGCGCTCCCTAAAACAATACTTTTTCTTGTCGCAATCCTCTTTCCTTACAACCTACTCGATCTCGCGCGCGCCGAGCTTAAAAAACCCGCGAAATCGGCTAGCATCGTAAAACTGCAAAGTCTACTTGACCTTGCGCTCTCGGGTGACGACGCACTGTTCCGAGAGGACGTAAAAGTCAGTATCGCTGGCACGGGGCTGTATGAGTGGCTGTTGAAAGTTATCAGTGTGAGCGGAGTCATCGGAGGTGAAGACGGGGAAAGTGCGCCTGATGGTCCAGGGCAAGAAGATGCCAAAAAGGATCGGGATAAAGACAAGGAGGAGAAAAAGCCAATGCTAGGGTAAGACTGACAAGAGTATACGCGACCGCTCGTAATCTTGCACACCTTGCAGCCATTGAAGCTCTTGCACTCGACTACACGGTCAAATTTCCCCTCTCTCTCGTCATCTCGCGAAAGACCATCCTTCGATATCAGCTACTCTTCCGATTCCTTCTGCACCTCAAAAACGTCGAGCAATCGCTCGCTTCAATGTGGATTGAACAAAAGACAGCAACATGGCACAAATCCGTTCCCAACCATCCCGAGTTCGAGCAATGGAGGCTTCGCGTACTACTGCTCCGCGCGCGAATGCTGTCATTTGTTCAGCAGATATTGGCCTTTGTAACCTTTGAAGTTTTGGAGCCTAACCTGGCGCTCTTTGGAAGCGAACTGGAAAAGGTCACGACGGTGGACCAATTACTGAGGGATCATGTCGATTTTTTGGATACTTGTTTGAAGGAATGTATGTCGACGAGCGCGAAATTGCTCAGGGTAGGTGGAAGCCGTCCCGAATGATGTTCTTGCTGACAGACGAGTTGTTCGACAGGCATATTCACGCATGATCGTGACATGCTCGACGTTAAGCATCACAGGCACTTTCGGCTGCCAAATCGGGTGACGGGGATCAAGCAATGGGCAAGCGTTGAGATTTCCTGAAGAAATTTGAGTCGAACTTTAACCATTGGTATGTGCTCATGTTCGCCCCGATGCGTTTACCCATCTGACTTGTCTCTCCAGGTTCAAGGTAAGTGTGATGTAACCTCTACGGCGATTGGTACTGCTTAACCCGCTATTACAGTTTCATTTAGACTGTGTACAATACTATGCGTCGAGCGAGAATGTCTCACTCCTTCCGCTGGTGGTCAGGTTAAGTAGTATTAAATCCATATCACAAGCGTCTATGTATCGTGTACCGTCTCGTTAATTAGCGTAATTTGCCTTAGTAGGAGCAGCATGCGTGTGAATTTTTTGGCAACTAGGCTTTCCTCAATTCGACGCGTACTTTGGTATCACTGACTCGGTCTGCCATGTCATGAGGGACAAAAACGTCTTCAGCATGAAGAGGTGTATGGCATGAACGTTGGACAGCCAAGGCCCTCATACGCGCCTACCATGGGGACTTCATCCCCGAGAAGACGTTCAAGCGGTGGTACCTCCCCACTACGCTCCCGGATGTGCGTCCCCGCCTACGCACGGGGCATAACACGAGCCTCGCTTTGGATGCATTCGCCGGTCGGACGGCGCAAGTCGAGCGTGCGGAACGTCGGAAAAAAAGAGGAAGATGAAAAAGGCCTCGCGCCGGTTGGATCCTTGATGATGTCCGAAGTCGAGCGACGGATAAACGTGTTCATTTTCAGATGTTGCTTTGCGTCGAGCGTGTATGAAGCACGGAGATTAGTGATTCATGGTCATGTCTTGCTGAACGGCAAGAAGGTATCTGCACCTCGCCCGCGTCTATTAGATCCATTTTCGCCCTATTGACTACTCTTTTTTTTTTGTTGGCCGAGTAGCATTCGGACGCCAACACTTTAGCTCAAGGCGACATGGTTTCCGTGGACCCTGCGGAAGTGAAATTCCTGCAAGAACCAAAACCGCCCCAGGAAAGCGACGCGAGTGAGGACGACCCTCCTGTCAAACCGCACGTCACGGTATCCAAAACACCGGACGGTCTCACGCCGTTCCACCTTCCTGCATATGCCTCTCCGTTCATTTTCCTTCCTGCATATGCAGAGGTCTCGTTCCAAACGTGTCCTGCTGTGTGTGTTCGCCACCCCACCGCTCGACCTGGATACAGCGAGATCCCGACACCGTACGACGCTGATGGTGAGATTATCCGTCTTGCTTGGGAGTGGTACGCGAAGCGCCGCCCAAGGGTGCGGAGCAAAACTCAATTGCAACGATTGCCCGAGGGTCGCGATCGTCAGATGGGTGGTGTTTGAAGGACGGGTTTGACGGGTTTGGTCGCTTTTTTCTTTATGACGCTTATTGTGGATATAGTCCCAGTGATATACGAAGAGTCCCACAGTATCTTTTCGCTTTTCTGCAGTTGGGCGGACTGAATCATCAGTCCTAGTGCAGCCTCTGACTGACGCGTCAACACCATACTCCCCGCTTTCACGCTCTGCCGTCTACCTTGATGGATCTCTCTCCTTGAAGTGCTCAAAGTATAAACAAGAGACCTGCATCTACGTTGGGGCACTCCATCTTGTACGGGGAACTTGGACCAGTTCACTAAAGTTACTAACCTCTGGTCCCCTTGGTGACCTACATAAATATAACCAACGAGTCGCATCTTCCCAGCGGAGATATGTTGTTACATGATGTCGACCCCGAAGAACACGTCGCTCTGCTGTGGTATTCCGAGTACTTGGGCATATTCGAAAAAGCGCCGTCCGTCATCAACGTGCGATTTCCCCCACCCGTGACTTGGTTAAACCCGGACACCCCGTTTCCTGGGCATCCAGGATGGATGGATGGATGATGGAATCGGGGCGCTTTTCTTTTTGAATCTTTGATCTCACGACTTATTATCAACCTCCATTTGCAGATTCGGAAGGTACCGTAAGTACCCTTTTCACGAATTTCCAAGTAGTCCGCCCAGGTGAGGACCAACCTTTAAAATTCAACGCCTACAAGTCGAATGCCCTCTTTGACGGGTGCGGCTACATAGGATCGACTATTTTTCATATCTGTGAGGGTGCAACCACTCATAATTCACTTCAAGACATGGTTAACCCTCCATCAACAGAAATCTGTGGCAAGTTCATTGAGCACGCAATTCCGACTCGGGTTCAGCCCAGCAAGAATACGACGACTTACACATTGTCCTGACCAAATGAATGTCAGCAACTGCACATGAAAAAAGGCAGTAAATAGATACTTGCCGGTGATGAAGTGTGCCTCCTTCGAGGCAAGATAACTCACGAGACTTGCGATATCTTCTGGTTGACCGTCGTGTTTGATGGGTTTCAGAGACAAGTGCTATGGGTGGCATACGAATACAATTGGTGCGTTGGGGGGGGCATGCGCTGCACGAGATGGGAATACTCACGGTCGTGAACCATTGAACGAGTTCCTTGTCCCCCGTTTCAAACCATCCACCGGGTGCCGCGAGGGTGGCCGCTGCACAGATTTTAAGCCCGATTTATCAACAAGGCACCCTGCTGATACTTACCCAACGGAGTATCAATGATACCGGGAGCATACGAATTCACCGTGATATTGTGTCGCCCAAGTTCCAGCGCTGATGCGATCGTATAGTTCAATGGAGAGCAAGACATTAAATGTACGACCCTTACCGGCGGTCTGTGTCAGACCTCTGATAGCAAATTTGCTGGCAGAGTACGCGGAAGCTAAAGGGTATCCTAGCTTTCCAACGGCAGAACTCGCGCCGATGATTCGCCCTCCACGTCCTTGCGCTATCATTTGCGCCGCTGCATATTTGTAGCACAAGAAAGGCCCGCGTGCGTTGACAGCCATGATTCGGTCCCATACGTCGACTTCAGCTACAAAACATCATTGCGTTAGTCCAAGCTCCAGAAAGCTCACGAGTGTAGCGTACTGGAGAGCAAATCAGGTAGCAGAGTGATCCCTGCGTTTGCTACCATCTATAAGGGAAAGTTATGAACATATTCATATTCGATGGGAGTACGACATGGGGAACTCACGACATCCAGCCCTCCGAGCTCTTTCGTAACGTCCTGTATCATTCCTTTGACCTCACCTTCGACGACCACATCTGCAGGAACCAAATGTGTCCTTCGACCGATCTTCTCAATGTCATTAGCGACAGCACGCAGCTGATCACGTTTGGACGAGACGTCATTGAGGGCGATATCGAACCCATCCTTAGCAAGACGAAGTGCGATACCACGCCCAATACCCTGGGCGGATCCCGTGATGAGGGCAATCCCTTTGGCGATAGACATGAGCTCGAGGGGATGGGTGGAAAGTTAGTAGTGCGGTCAGTTAGTCGCCACGTCGACTTATATCCCCAGCCAAATCAGCGGGTCGAAAATGGCCTAAAGATCCCCGGGTCGATGTGCAATTCGCACTCTCACGACGCAAACGTTATATTGCATGACGGCACGGGGGCGATAGTACGCTGGAGTTATCTGTTTCACCATGATCTGCTAATCCCACGGATCACGATTCATGACCTCGCCATCATTTATGCTGCGCGCAGGCCAACATCGCCATAGTTCTTCCCCAATGCGCTCGGATTCGACCTGTAGCCAAAGGATGGCAGCTGTCGTCGGAAACCGTGCGATTGTTCGATAACCGTGTTTGCGTAAGACCGACGATGAGCACGGAAGATATTTCTGAGTGCACGGTTGCCCAGGAGTGATATATTTATGGGCGTTGCGGATGAAACACGTTCGTGGGGCTGAAGCATGCTTTCCAAAACAAGGGTCGAGGTATGTTGTTACGCACTTTGTGACAGGTGTAGGAAAACACGAAGAAAGTAAGAGGCGATAAAGGAATCCCTGGTCGCCATCTTTGAGTTGCAAGACTGTTGGGTAGTTCGTTCAGTCCCTGCTTCCCATTTCCAACAGCTTCGAGCGTGATTTCCCCCATCGGCAAGCTCGCAGGCGGCATCACGACAATGACAACGGTATGGGTGGGGTGTCACCGTGTGCATTGGGGTGAGAACAAGCACCCAGGGATGATTATAGATGTGAACTGATGTAGATTGCTGAGGCAAGGCGACAGTGGCGTACCGTGAGTATGCGAGTATGTCATTGAGCAAAAGCGGGTGGTGAAGGAATGGTGAGGATTTGGCGAGACATTTGGGAGTACGGTACTGACGAGGACCCGAGAGTCGAGTGAAAACAATTCGTCCTCCAGAAACGTTCGCGAAACGGAACCAAAATCGATCATAATCGATGGTCGATATTACATATATTCAGTCGCCTTTCTCTGACACGGAAGGGAGGCTTTGACGTTGGCGAGCAGAAGACGGCGTGGAAGTGGGGATACCAACGGATGCGGGGAGTACTGTTCGGAACATTGCGGTGACATGGGATGGAAAGTGGCGAGGTGACAGTGTGGAATGCGGAGAATTACGAAAAAGTAACCGCGTTCGAATTCCAAGGACACAACATTCTCATTGCTCAAGCCTTAACCACTCTAGTACCTTGGCCGGTACCACATCAGGCTCAAATATGATGACAGTGCAGCAACATCGACGAGTTACCCTTCTCCCAAATACAAACGATCTCTTTGCGAAACCCTACCAGCATTTTAGTAGAGCGACTTACTTTGCAGCAGTGGACCGCACGGTGCGCCCTCGAATCTCACCTCACAACGCGGACATTCGGGCGACCATTGAGCGAGGGAGCGAGGGAGGGGAGACAGGAGGACTCGGTTCCTTACAAAGGCAAGAGCCGTGAGGCCAAAGTTTGGTTTTTGTAAGTTTGAGATTATAATCTGTTACAGAAAACCCAGAGTTCCCAATAAATCAAGTTACAGCTATTATACAAACGGGGGAGAAAAACATGGTGCGAAACTATGCAACACCTTCGAGGTGTTATATGTTATTGAGCGGACAAGTCACGAAAATGATCTCGCAAATGTCTTTCGAGATCCTACATACCATCATAAGCGGTCTATTGAACAAATTCACAGGTCAAGTAAGACGCACCTCTTTGGTATCGAAGAGTTGCGGGCATTGATCCCTCCACTGTGGACGCCACATGCACGGAAACAACGCAGGTTCATCGAGGCTGGGGTCCAACGACTGAGGCATCGAATCCGGTAGAATATCCATATCATTGGGATCCATACTTTCAGGATCTTCGGGAATCGGTGGAGCAAGCGCGGAGTGTGAAATTTCCTGGGTACTACTGTCGGCCATCTTCACCAGCTGTGACAGCTTTGACCCGAGGGATGCCCTCTCCTTCTTGAGTGCAAAGATCTCGTAATAGAGTTTCTTTCGCTTGACAGCACTGCGATGTTGAACCTGTTCGAGTTTCCGGACATCGACTTTAAGGGTCTTGTTTTCCGCGTCTAGACGATCACAGAGATCTCTGAGCTCAGGTGCTTGTGCAGCTCGTGAGCGAAGCCCATCGTTGGTCCGTCTGTCCTTTTCCTGGAGGAGCTCCGTCAATCCTTTCCAACGGTCTACGTCAGCCTGCAGAGCCTTGATGCGCCCCTAGAGGATGCCGGTGAGTGGATATTGATACAAACTACCCGGTCAAGAAAAAATACCTCGGAGAATGCCTTAATCGCTGCGACACCTTCTTGTGCTTGTCCCTCAGCTATCTTTACCCTATTCTCAAGCACATTATTCTCTTCGCGGACGGAACCAACGAACCCGGATGCCTGGGCGTATTGTTCACGGAAAAAGTCTCTATCCTTCTCCGCAGAAACCTTGGCAGCTGTCGCTGACTCGACTTTGACCGTGAGTTCGTCGACAGAACGTAACAGAGTTTCTTGCTTCTCTTGCAGCGCCGCACGCTCGGTTTTCCATCCGGCCTGTTCCTCGACCCACGAAGCCCTTTCTGCCTCCCACTTTACACGGTCCTGGTCATATTCCTCGCGGACTTTGGTGAGTACGGCCAATTCTTCCGACCGTAGCGTTGTGTCATTCAGCATAGCGTCACGCTCCTTTGTCCAAGCATCACGTTCAGCTTCCAACTCCGACAACTTGACCCTGACTTCTTCGGCTCGTACCGCTGTGTCCGATAACTCAGCCAAGCGCGCTGAGAGACTCGCCTTTTCTTCGGACATCTCCTTGCGCTGCATCTGCCACTCTGAGAAATCGTTCTCCCACTTGGATCTTTCTTGAGTCCATTGAGCACGCTCCGCCTCCCAAGCAGCGAGAACAGGGCCTGTCGGTTTCGAAGATTGTTGGATTTCAGCGAGTTCTACCTCCAAGCCTTGCAGGTTTTTGCGCTCATCCGCCAACTCGTGCTCGAGGCGTTGAATCTCTTCTGACTTGACGTTGAGCAGTGATAGAGCTTCGCCAAGTCTCCGCTTTGGCGAGTCAGTCTGGACCAGTATGGCGGCGTGAGTGTGGATCCAAATAGGGTAGCAACCGACGCACCAAATTTTCGGGAATTGGGCGAACTGGGGAGCTAGCTGGTTGATTGGCTGATAAAGGCTCGATGTCCATGTCTTCGTGTCCTTGTTCTTGGCTAGCCTGGACGATAACACTAGCTTGATGGAGGTCTGTAGAGGGTTGTTCGACGTGATCAATATCTTCAATTTGTCTGCTGGACGGAGAGCCCTGAATGATATGTCAATCATGCCGAATAACAGCTTCACGAAATGCAAATCACCTTGGGGGACTTGGGAGGTGGCATTTCCACATCCCCGCCATCTGTGACTTCAGATTCCTTCACGGGAGGTAGTGGGTAACAGCCCATCGCCTCTTGGGTGTTTTCCTCCTCTTCTTGGCGAAGCTCGATCCGTAAACGTTTCCTCTCTTCTTCGCTCAGCGGCTTCGCCTCGCTATGCTCCGGCGTATCCAAAGTCGTACTATTCGCGCCTCCGCTCAAATCCACCATTTCATCCCATCGCATTTCCAGAGTGTCCTCGGCCCCCCTAATGGATGGGATGGGCGATCCTTTTGGCGGTGAAGAAATCATTATCCCGTTGACAATATCGTCGACAGCCTTCAATCGTTTTGCCTTCTTTTTCTTCTGCCGCTCGGCCGCTCGCGTAAGCTGAGCTTGATCGAAAAGCTCCTTCCCCCTCTTCCTCAGTTCTGAATCAGTTATTTTCTTCTGCGTTAGTATCTTCTGGCGTTCGTCATCTAGCTCCTGTTCCGACAGACTGCTCTGGAGTTGATCTTCTTCAACCGCTCTCTCCTTTCCTTTATCCACACGCTTTGGGGACGTGAAACTCTCGATCGAGCTTGGAGGTGCTTCAAGATCAGTAACACGCAAGCGTACATTGATCGTCGAACGGAATGTATTGGGAGATATCAGTGATACAGGCTTTAATGTCTGCTTTTTTGATGGACGGTTTGTGTACGGCGGGAGTCTTGGGGGCAGCGGGGAGAGACCCCGAGGCGAAACAGACGAAGAGGCGGCAGAGGCGGCAATGACAGCGATAGTAGGCAGATCAATTGGTTTACGCGGGGATTGGTCGCGTGCTGGTGGTGGCCGAGGCGAAGGAGGCTGGAGTAACGACTGTGATTGGCTTTGTGAATTTCCTGATGAATCAGTCTCGGGGACAATGAGTCCATTAGGCGTGCCCAATTTTGAGCGTTTCGGTTTTGACTTTGATGGGGGTGGACTAATTGGATGAGGTGGGCCAAAGGTGTCGAAGTCGTCATGGATGTCATGGGTGTCGTCGTAGTTGTAGTGAGTATCATCTGGCACAGCTTCGGGTACATCAGCTGGAGTAGCAGCTGCGTCAGGCAGCGATGCATCGACCATCATTCGATCAAACAGCTCAAGTCGTGCTCTAGCTCCTGGAGAAAGATCAGGAGTGCTTCGACGTGGGCTCGGGAGGACCTGGGGTATGGATATATGAGGGGGAGGGGGTTTTGAAGTAGGGCTATCGACCGCATCCTGGTGTATTGACGAAGAAGAGGCTTCATTGCCAGGGTGACCTTTAGATTCGCTGCCGAGAACGCGTTCATCATCAGGATCGTCCTCCGAGGGTTTGGTACGTGAAGATACAGGCTTGCTAGACGACCCGGATTCTCTCAACATCTCCCGACGCTTTGCACCTCGAGGAGGACCGACTTTAATGGGGGAAACTGCTAATTCCACCTCTTTCTCGGATAAACCATCGCTTTGTTCCGAGAGCGATTTGCGCTTTGGCGTCGACTTTTTCTTGGATTTAGACGGTCGAAGTTCCTTATCCTGAGATACAGCTGATAGGACGTCGGTGTCGACGACGCGCTCCTTGCGTCGAGGAACGAGCTTGGTCTTCGTCTTGGAGGGAGGTGGTCCTGACTCCTCTCGCAAGTCAGACGCTCTGGAGCTGACAGCAGTGCCTGCTGAACGCGCATCCGAGCGACGCACGAACTTCCCCTTGGCTTTGGGCGGTGAGCTGTCGCCTTCATCGGGGACATCCAACGAAGCTCCATTGCTTTTCGGAAGCACCTTATTCTGCAGAGTGGCTTTTGCGCGGACCTCAGGTCCAAGCAGAGCATCTTGGTCCTCGTCAGAGGAAATTGGGGACAACAGCATCTCCCATGCCGTTTTCTGCTTCTTGCGTGGTCTGGACAACTCGGTTTGCTCACCAGCCTCCACTACACCACTCGGCGTCGTCGCAGGGGTCTCAGATCGATTGCGTTTGGTGGTGGATTTCTTCGGTGGCGGGGTGAGGGGCTGTTCGACCGTGTCCAAACGCGAAGGCGTTGCTTCGGACATCGAAGGACGCGTCTTCTTCTCCGACGTAGAAGAACCTGCACGTTTGGACGAACCAGATGCTCGCGATGCAGTACTCGTACGACCTACATCCCCCCACGCACATGTGAGGTCCATGGTCAGCGCTCAGTGTTCAGTCAGAACTGCGGGCCGCGCCAAAACGGCGCAGATGTCAAGAAAAAAGACACCACTCACTGCGTTTCTTTCCTGCCGCGAGTCTCTTCTTCTTCGCCTTCCACTCGGTCACCAGTTTATCAGTGCAGTCATGTTTCGCGACCCAAGACTGTGCCCACGGCTTCCCAGTGGCCGGGTCGATCCCAGCCCATTTGACCCTATATTTCTTGCCGCGCTCCGCAGTGATCTCCTGGACATCCCAAAGCACCTCATCATCGTCCGACCGGGGAATAAATTGAGTTTCGCGTTCCGACACGATGTCTTTGGCACCAGATTCGTCGCCTGAGGACATACTGCCGAGGAAACGTAGTGAGCAGCTGTCTCCCAATAGTATCCAGGCAAGAATGTGGACAGTGACAAGGCTGTCCTAACTGAGTCCGTCGTTGATGGTCTGGTCAGTGAACTGTGTTTGCTTACATAAGCTGCTAGGTAAACCACGAAATCCTGTTTATGGCTGAGCTAGGTATACTAGTAACATCACGATACGTCGGTAGTCGACTAGGAATCAGAATGAACGTAGGGTAGTAAACGATTGGGTGAGTTCGATATTATCTGTACTCTAATGGCAGGGAGAATGCGAAGTGGACGCAACAGTCCTTGTGCTGGTTTTCAGAATACAATGCCGATGTGAATGCATGATCTTGGGCTGGGGTCCAACTTCTGGTTTCTCCAATGAGACGAGGGTAACGTGCTCACGAGGACCTTAGCTTATGCGCCAAGGTCATCCGTAGAGTCAACCGTCTCCTCATCCTCTTGGACGTCGTCTGATCGAATGGATCTCTCTTTCTGATATTCATGGCCAACGAAATTCATGACGCTACAATGTCATGGTGAATCAGTGCTTCACTCTAAGCTCACGCCACCATGGTGCACTTACTAGATAGTGCCGTCCGCACAGCCCACGACAACTTCTTCATGGCTCAATTGCATCGACATTGGGTTCTTCTCAGGTGTTGCAAGACCCGTGAACTTGTTGGGCAAAGCACCCAGTAGTCCCTTTATCGAGGTCGTGTTCACGGAATGTCCATTGACGTGAGCGAGCGCTGCCCATGCCCCGGAAAGGGGTATGATATTCGCGTCGATGTCCACGCCTGGCTCTGGACTTGAAAGCGGACGATTGAGGTGATCCAATGTGAATTTGTCACCACTACTCGCACCCTTCCCGTTGTCTTTCTCGGGAGGCTCAAACTCGGAGACGATGTTTTCCTTCTTTTCATGGGTGGACATCAAAACCTATCCAAAAATTAGAAAATCGATCGTCCAAAAAGGTCTACACCGCTCACCCTTCGATCAGCGCCCGCCCTAGTACTGAATCTGGTCGCAGTGACTACTCTCCTCTTCCTTGCGTCCACCGCGCCGACAACAACGTCTGGTGTTTCCACCACCGCAACAAGTTTCGGTGGAGCCGTCAAGATAGCAGCACGTCCAAACCTAATAGCAAATCCCTCGGCGCCGATAGCTCCACCACTCAACGGGGACAATGGAGTCCCTGAGCGAGGTAAGGGAGATAGTAGTGAAGATAGAGGCGTGCCAGTCGTGGCTAGAGAAAGGCGACTCCTCGGAGCACTCGTAGAGTTGACAGAAATTCCAAGACTCGATTGTCGGCGCTGAGGAGTAACAAGTGACGACGTTGACCTCGAGAGCAAGGGAAGTGCACGAGAGCGCGAGTCAGTGATGCTACGTGCGATATTGGATGGCGGTGTTGGGGAAGACAACCGCGCGCTACTGTTGGTAGGGGACGTTACCCTACTTTCAGTTGTCGAAGGCTTCCCCTCGTCTTCGTTCCATTGCAAGTGGAGTATCACCGATTTCGTGGCGCACTGGGCAAATCGTTCGAGAAGGAAAAGGTACAAAACCAAATAAACACCTACCGTCATTTGGGAACCTTTGGCTGCGAACCATTGAAGCATATTGTTCGGCGCTGCACCGACGTTCTGCAGCCTAGCATTCAGCACGGGATCACCCCCTCCCAACTCAGAGAGTTTGAACTGGGAGATCATCTCTCTTCGTTCTACGATATATAGATCAGCCACCTTCAGTGAGGGACGCCAAAATAGGAGCTCACTGATCGAGAACACCCTAACAATACCATCGATAGTCACGCCGACTACTCTCTCGCCTTCATCCGTGGCACCGGAAGACCCAACAATCTGCACACCGATATTGACGGTCGTTTGTTGTCCAAACCGCACGATCTTTGTTCCTGCCCGCCAATCCCAACAAACCAGGGCCTTATCCGCTCCAGCACTGACGAGGTTACGCGAAGAGAGAGCAACAGCACGGATTCCGTTCAGATGACCGACCAGCTGTTGTAGGGGTGTGAAGGTGACCGAGGAGAACAAGTGGACACGTCTTTGACAGCATTATCAGTGTTTGCTCATCATATGAGCATAACAACCTACCCGACGTCATGGAACCCAACAACGAATACTTCTGGGTACAAGGATGAGCGAAGGGATCCAGAAAATTATGAGTGTAAACCGTACCCTCCTCCGCCAAGAAATCCACGCAACTAACTGGTTTCTTCACTTGTAAGCATTTCTTCATCTCGCCGGTTTCTATGTCCCAGAACCGGATGGTTTCATCGTAAGATCCTGAGATGAGTCGTTTGCCTGAAAATATGGCACCTGGAATGAAACGAATATTACACTTTGACAAGAATAGTACACACCTCTTAATAGCAATGTTGTGCAAAAGTTGGTATGTCCATTCAGAAACCTGATGCTCTGCGGTAAGGCATTCGCAAAATTGGATTCGCGGTGGTGCAATGAGCAATACAAAGGGAACCTAATGCATCATAGCATTGTTAGAGAGGTTGACAGGTTGACCTCACCTTCAGCAAGAGCCGAGAGAACGAGGGATCGAATAAACATACCATCCTTCAGGTGTATCAGGTGCTCTAATTGGCACAGGATCATTTGCCGTCAACCGTAGACAGTGCCAACGCCACAACGCAGGATGTCTAGTTGCTGCGAACCATTTCTTCGACACCTAAGCACAACGTTCACGTCAGTTCCCCGATGGATCTCTACCAAATAGTATAACAGTTCGGTTCGATGGAAGTCGGATTCGTCCACCAAACTAGAGGGTTTGACAGCACTACTCACTAAACCAGCCTTGACGACCTCCTTGACGCTCAATTCTCTAAGGATCCGTAGCGCTAACTCCGGCGCTAACGTACCCACTATGTCAAATGTTGACCTGAGGTATTTCTGCAAGAGAAGGATTTGCAGGGGAATATCTCCCGGTAATAAGGCTGCAGAAAGTAACAGAAGTGCGAATGAAGGTCAACGCAGAGACCACATCCAGATACGCAGAAATATGCGTTCATCGTGACGTTACAGTTCATAGGATAGTTCATCAGTACAACATGTTGGGAGATCTGCTTGAACGAGATCCACCCACAATCTAAGATTAAACCAATTCTGTGGAAGCCCGTGCAGTGGTCAGCATGGTGACAAATGATAGAGAAATAGAAATGAAGCATCGGCAAAATACGCGGCTCGCAGCCATAACCCAGAGACGCATATATTAGTGAGGCACTCACAACTTCATCCTTGCCTCCCTCCTCAACCCTCTAACAGCCCTTTTCACTTCCTTTTCATCGAACCCACCCCTCCCATCACCCCTCAAGGCACTCGCCAATCCTACTCCTTCTTCGTCTTCGTTCAGATGGTCTGCGTACCCACTCCAGTATCCTATTGCTTTCCGACCTCCACATACGCAAATTTCACCGGCATCGACTGGGACTTGAAATTGATTGTTAGACTGCGACTGTCCCTTAAGGATAGACAATTCAGCTTGAAGTGCATACGCCTGGGCCGCGCTGCTTGCTTGTGCACGCTCGAGAAGACGCTTGTAGGATGTGAGGCGGGTAAGATGGATCTTTCGAAGATTGTTCAAGGTCCCTTCGAACTATTTTGGGTATCGTGAGTGAACAGATACATGACAGTGCATATCAGATATCGGTGAGACAGAGTTAAATGGCGGCAGAATGCTGGAAGTATGGGGACAAGTCCCCCTGCCAGCAGATACCTCATAGGTCAAACATAAGGAACGGAAGAATGGAGAACGAATATCCTCATCAAAACATGCCACGACACGAAAAATACTGCCAATAGTGGGGAGCTGAACTCAAACTTACCTCCTCGTCCCCAGTTTCCTCGCCAATATCGGTGATCATTTCAAGCGTCATGTCATCCGCATCCGGGTCGTCCCAAGGATAGCCTTCATTCGCATTCACCAAGGTTGAAGCACCGTTCACGACGCTCACAGGGCCGTTCAGACTCATGGTCCGCGCTAGCAGCGATTCAGATAGAAGAGCTACGGGCTCCTGTCTACCTCCACCGACGACAGAGGCGGTAGAACCTTTACGTCGTCCTTTCTCCATAGAAAGCATTTGGGATTTCGAAGGTGTCAACTGCGCTTGAGGCGACCTCTCTGGGGCTTTGGTGATTTTGGGAGACTTGGCAGAATTGACTTGTCCTGGTGATTTTCCTGGCGTTCCGTGAGCAGGAGACTTCCCTGGTGTCGTCCGCGCCGGGGACCTTGCAGGTGTCCCTCGAACACTGGTCCGTACGGGTGTAGCCTGCTTAACATTGGATGGAACACCACCGGCAACACCCGTGCTCATAGCGCGGACGCGGGAAGGAGTACTCTCCCCGCCCATTGAGACTGACGCGTGCATTATCGTAGTAGAACTTGAAGAAGAAAGGTTGATGGGAGGAGAGAGCGCGGAGGGACCGGTTGAAAGAGAACTTGAGTAGGACTGAGAATTCGAAGGCACGTGTGTTTGGGCATTCCGTGAGGGAGTGGTCGCTTCCGACATGACCCTCGTACGCGAAGGCGTGGCCGGCACGCCCCCCGGTCTTTGATTCGTTGACACAGAGGACAAGGAGCGCGGAAACGCGCTTGGAGGTCCGATCAAGGAAGTGCGGCGACCTTTTACAGGCGAGGGCGAAGTAGGGTCACCGCGCTTTGTCACAGGGACTGGAAGCCGGCGGCTCGACTGTGAAACCGCGCTTGACGTAGACAAACTTGTCCGCTTAGAGAGGGCAGCGGACGGCGGGACGGGTGTCGCGTTTGACGAGCGACCATTGCTCGTCACGGAAACTGTAGAGACGGTGAGTGTTGTCGAGGTGGGTGATGACGACGGCTTCACGGTCGTGCATCCGCTGATGTTACTCGCGTTGGACATTGCCCGCGGTTTGGCGACGCTCAGCAAAGAGCGTTTGGAAGACGTCGATCGCGAAATTGAGAACCGCGTTCGCGCGGAAGCTTCAGAGGGCGCAGGCATGTCAATGGATGGCGCCGGTCAACAGCACGCTTCAATGATGAGGGGGATGCAAATGGGTATCTTGAGGGTATCTGATGATGTGTTTGTCGTCGTCACGAACGGCGGTGAGCGTTGCAACTTGCAATGACAGGACCCTGCACTGCGTTCCCACGGAAAACATTCCATTCTCTCGAAAGCGACGGTTGAAACGTTGACGCTCCGACATTTCTTCTTCTACGATTAACAACACACTCATTGGGACAAAGATTTAAGAGACTCTGTTAAAATTTTGCCGGTGCCCCAAATCTATAATCTCCGAGGTGATGAGTCTATTGACGGCGACGCGAGTGCGACCGTGTTAGCCTGAGGCACCAGGTGAAGGATCCTCGGAGTCCGAGTCGCACATGGGCCAATAATGTTCTCTGTAAATCCGCATCATTAGTCTGCATATTACTACCTCATGGCCTGGCAGGAGGGGAGGCCCGGGGGAGAGTGACAACAACATTAACGGGGCTGTGGATGGTGATCAGGCCACCTACAACGTCCACCCTGCTGGCAAACACAGTATGTGGTTTGCACAATGTCTGATCTATACTAACCTTATTTTAGTACGAAACATTCTGGGAGCCGTCGATGAATCAATGACGAGTCGCAGGGCGTCACGGCTTCCCAGAGCTGGTACAATGCATCCGACACTTCCTCTACAACTAGACACACCCCGCTGCTGAGATACCAGGAGACTGCGGGAAAATCATAGTCTTCAACTTGGTGTCAGCAACTTACTATGTGCCGAGTGAGCAGTCGGGCAGGGGACATCATTCGATGCACTCAGTCCTGACGTGGTGGGCCGCCATGGTACGACTGCATTTTTGTGGACAGCAGAGGAAACAGTACTGACCGCCTCGGGGGACTACTTATATATTTATTTCCTTCAAGTTTATTGTCCGATGAGGCAAGCGGCACCCCTTGCTGGACAGTACATGCGGTAGGTATGCTATGTAGGTGTCCTTCATGGTGGGGCGGTCGGGGGACTACCTGCCGCCCATATGCCTCTTTTTGTTATCGTGGGATGTACTACTCCTGTGCACTCATCAAGTGGTTCCTACCGTGGACAACGTGCCTGATGAAACTACAGGAATGTGGGTTGGTTGGACGGCGAAGGGTAGCAAGTACGAGTGGTAATTTCGCTTGACACGGTACTTTGTGGCGCATGATGAATTTTTTTTTTAAATCACCTGTTGGATTTACTTACCTTCTCAGACTCTCTCAAAGCACTTGACGCATACTACGTCAACAGATACATAGACCATGACTCGCACGCAACCTGTCAAGTACCTTTGCTCACTGTGGCTACTTTCGGTGGGCTGTCCATGGGACCTGGAGCTACTTCGCAGTGCCTGGCATGCCGCCATAAGGGGGTTTGACAGGTCTGACAGCTATCAAAGCCCGGGCAAAGTCGCAACAGTCGAATGACCGAAATGAAAAAGAAATCAATGTTTACAACCATTAATCTTCAATTTGGCGAAAGAACATCCGGCACTTTGCTAGGCAATGTAGGCACGTACTAAACTTTCAATCATTCAACCTTTCAATTCCAAGTCCGAAACAGGTGTTTCCCGCCTTGGCATGTACGCCGAAAAGGAACCCATTGATTTCGTACTGGCCAGATGGGCCCAGATGGGCCTTCGGCCGCTCTTCAAGTGAACCTTTTGGGTTTCATTGTCTTTGTTGACTCTGCCATGCATATATAGGAACCCATGTCTCCACGATGCACATCCACGTTCGTGCACCCTGTTTCAAACTTGACAGCAGACTCCACAGATCTCCCCCGCATTAGTTCAGTCACCTTTGACACCTGTTTGTTATGTGTTAATTTCCGAAATCACTGTGAATGGCATGTTAACCCCTATCCATGATGTTGTAGGGAAGTGAGAATATTATAAAATCTAAAGGAAGTCGCGATTTACATATACATATTTAGGGAGGTGTCGCTTAACAAGAAGTACGAGTACAACAGACGGACACCTGTCCTACAGACACGGGCTGGTGGTACATCACTCCCTATAATCTAGAAATGAGAAAAAGAAGTTCCAGTGCCATGGAAAAGCCGCCAATACCCCGGTAATAGATGAGCAAGAGAGAACCACAGCTGTGAACCACATTTGTCAGGATCTAGTGCGGAAGAACAGTCCAATATCAGATGACTTACACTGTAGAGCTGACATGAATTCCGGTCCGCCTTGGCACTCTGGAGCATCATGAACCTCATGCCCACAATACCAGCATATGCGACAAACGCCGCGCTGCATATCACATCGACCTTCCACAGACGTGTCAAGCAAATAGACCAAAGAGGCAGCCCGACCATGACCGAGATTCGGGCCAGAAAGGGAAACACGATGGGCAGTGTTTTTCTCCCTATCAACCTATCTCCCTCCTCGTCTTTGAAGTCCTGGCAATGTAGAGTCGTAGCAAATATGACCATGCTCATAACCACGGCCATCAGTGCGACTGGCTCTATGGCGGATCTATCATGTCCTGTAGACCAACGGTCAATGATGAACAAACGAGCAGCGAGTACACCTACCAGCGACGAGAGTTCCCCCTAGTTCGAACAATGCATAGCCTAACGAAGTCATAACGTTCTTGGAGAGCCAGTGTTCATGACCCTTCAGTTCGTTGTACCAAACGATCAACAATGCAGTCACCGCGCTGACGGCCAACAAGTAGGTGCTGTACGAAGCAGAGAGCGACAGGCACGCCGGAGTTAGGGCCCAACGGAAGATTTTAGCGTCCCGGACGCTAATGAGGCCAGCAGGAATCGGACGCCATGATTTATTTCTCCTGTCTTCTTCTGGGTCGACCAGCTGGTTCGCGGTCTCGAACTGTAGGAGATGCAACCAAATCCAAAATATTACACCAGGAAGCTGCCAAATGTCGTAAAGTGGGGCGGCGGCCGCAGCGAAGAGGGTCTGAGAAACAAAAACGTCGAGATGAGCTAGCACGAGGATAGCAAATAGGTTGGTGCTTACCGTCGGGATGAGGACTGTAAGGAAATCGGTCTTCATATACAGCTGAAGAACGCGAACAATGTGCTCAACGCGTTGCCAGTATACGAAACCAGTCATGGCGAGATCGTGAAGTCGGGAAGGTTCCTTGCAGTAGCGGGAACTTGAATCGCAGGGCGATTAAATAAATCATTGGTACCGGTGATGCGGATTCTAGCGATCGGAGGACTGCGAAGGGAAAGGTGCAAAGATCTTGACAGGGTGTGAGCGTTTCACAGCAGTTGCCACGAGAGAATGAACCTTAAAGAACGGATTTCGGAATGATACACCAATACATAACCCGCGGAACACCCCCACTGCCAGTGATGAAGAAAATTTTGAGGGCCATTAGAGGGGAGCAGTTACTTTCCTTTTTTGCTGCTGTCCTCCAATCCCGGCTCTCATGATCAAAGGGCGGTCGTAGTCAAGGGGTGACGTTATACACTGCCTTTGCAGATGGCAGCCCACGCCCAGGTAAGACCGAAGGCTCAGATCTGTGTTTGTCTAAGATAGTTCCGGCATGACATAGTTTAATGGGTTTATGAGAGCTAGCCCAACTCGGGCCGGGAAGGCAGATGAGTAAATGGGGAATGAGTGCTGTGGAACTTATCTGAGGCGGTTATGATGATCCTGGGTGGTTGGACACCAATCATGACCGGTCGTTACAGGTTCTCCGGCCAAACCTACTCACTGATTTGAACGATATACAGAGACCAGGCACGTGTTACATGTCGAATGTTGTTTCCCAGGTAGTATCAACCGGCATGGGAGGCGAGACCCGACGCGATGGTGAGGTTACAAATGATGTCCTTGTGCGATTATAATTATGTAGCATGGTCCAACCGGATAAACAGTATTTGGGGGGTTCCTTGTCAGCCGGAATCTGTTTCTCAGCGTCGGCGGCGAGGTTTACTGCATTCTTCGTAACTCGTGTGCTTCTCTTGCCCACTCGCGGATATCAGGGGTCCAAAAACGACAGGTGGGATCAGCGGGCAAGTTTCAGAGAGCCATGTCCCTGTCCCGGGTACCTATCAAATTCGTCAGAAGACCAAACCCATCAGACGATGGGAGAGTGCAACGCAGCCTCCACCAAAGATAACGATCATGACGAACAACCTTCTAAGGTTCAATGAGTTCCCTAAGACGATCTATCTGTGCTTCCATACTGTATAACTCTGAAATTAACACTGCGTGTCTATTTTCCAGCAGAGAGAAGGCCTTATCATCCCAATCCCCACCCTCATCCCGATATTCCTGTGTTCGAATTATTCCAGACAGCGAAGACGACGGTAGACCCAGAAACCGGGCAGAGTGAGAGGCAGTGGTTGTCGGTGTGGTGCTTCTACGACTCAGCATTGACATCGCTGATCCAGGGCGCGGGCTTGGGCTTGGACTCGGAGGCCCCTCTGATTCTGACTCTGTCGCCTCGGACTCCGACGCAACAAGGACAGGTGGGAAGTCCCTAGATGTTCTGTCGGTGTCGGTTACGACAGGCGGCGTTCCAAATCTGAGCTCTTTCTTGATAAAGGTTGCGCGGTTCTGATTGATGGCATCAAGGATTCGAGGCTTTCTGCCGCTGGCGAGAACTTTTTTCCGCGCGCTCATGCCGATACAGTCCACAAGCTGCCTCATCGCTTCGCGGTCGGAAACCGCGCGACGCATTGGTGTGCGAGCAATCGTGTTCGTCCGTGGGAGAGTATGATATACAGTCACGTTATGCCGACGAACGGGAGTCGTGAATGCGTTCAGGTGGTCAGACGGCGCTTCACTCCGTCCATGCGGTGGACAGGGGATGGGTTGAACAGGAAGCAGAGGCCGGGGAGTTTTCAAGACCTCCGGCGCTCTCCGACTCGTTCCATCTGAAAGCAGAAATGCGTCTCTTGTTGGCCCCCAAGAAAACCCAATGAAAGAAACCTCAGCTTTGGGAGATCCGGATTCAGGAGTGACGCGAGGGGTCGAGCGTAAAATGGACCAGCCTGGAGACGTGCCCACGGACGACTGAAACAATGCGGAAAAATGGAATGGGTGCGAAACACTTTCATCTTGGGGTTCGGGCAGTACACAGCGAGATGCCTCAGCAGCGGATGTTGTGTATGTGAAGTGTGGCACGTGAAGCGCCGGTGGGGCGTCATCTAAAAACCTGCGGTTACCAAAGGGAACTAAATATCAAATGAACATATATTACCCGTTCCAACGCACGCCCAGTGTGTGAACTTGAAGAACGGATGCCCAGTGATTTCCAGCACATTACGACGACCGAGCCTGCAATCGCGGGAGGTCAAAAACCTTCGAGATGTCAGGAACGTCGCTGAAATATCTACGAGAGGCTTACCGTTGTAACAGATCTCGACAGGACTCCGAAATAGGGACGGACTTGTCGAATCGCAAGCTAGTCTAGTAGTGGATGAGATCGTGGCAATAGTAACGAATGGAAAAGAACAAACCTCGTGGTCCATAATTCTAAGGTATGTTGTTCTTATATCGTCAGCAAAGAACGGCGTTACACCGTATACTAGCTCGTAAAGCATGACTCCAAGGCTCCACCAATCTGTTTCCAAACCACATGTGCTAGGCAGCTGCTCAGAGCCTGGAGAGACTGGAGACTGGTCAGAGAGTTCGAGTGCAAGTAGAGCATCCTCATGTGCTTGCAGAATCTCGGGGGAAATATAGTCACACGTGCCGCAAGGGACCAGTGAATGACGTTGCGGAATGTTCTGGCTTCCATCCGGTTCTGGGGGAGACAGGGGTGCCGCAGAACCAAAATCAATCAAACGTAGATGAAAACTTGAAGTTAGGACAAAATTATGGGGTTTGATGTCGCTGTGTTGTCGTGGTTCAAGTAATATCCAGCTCATTCAAACTGAGGCCTACCGGTGTGCAAATCCCTGAGAGTGACACCAGTGAATCGCACGTACAGCTTGAGGAGCCCACCATTCCAGATCAGCTTCCAACACTCTGCCGCCACGAGGACTGGATTCAAGCACATCCCATAATGTGCCCCCCTCCGCGTAATCCATGACGAGGTTGAGGTGCGTTGAAGTCTGGAATGAACACAAAAGATGAGGTGCCCACACGGTGTTACTGCGCTTGGCAAGTAATAAAACATCACGTTCAATTTGCGGAGAGCATTGCTGTTCAAGCTTGAATTGACCACACTAAAGCTATCCATTGATGTAGATTACCTCACGGGATCTGATAGCGGATGCCCTTTCGATCGACTTGCGGACATAAACGCGTCCATCAAGTTCACAGTTGACCACGTCAATCTGGGGTCCGGATTCAGTGGGGAAGACACGAGCGAAAGCGACGGGACAAACGACACCGAACTGGCCGCGATCTAAGGTGCCGAGTACGACGAGATCTTTGTCGGTGAATCGCAACGAATCAATTTTGATGGTTTTTGCTGCATTTAATTGAGAAGAATGATCGCTCGATTGGACGAAGAGAACTTACAAGTCTTGCCGATTGTATTCTGACCATGTAGAACACGGTCGAGGGCAATGCCCTCTTCGTAATCACCGAGAGCCTGCAGCAGGGAGCTGAGAAGATCTTTCCGCTCCACCCACGATAAAGACATGCATTGGCAGTTCGTTACAACGACTCTCGGTGGATGCAACTCCAGTTTGGCGTTGTTTGGTCAATGCTGTTTTGGTTACGGTACGGTCCACCTCCGGTTGGTAGGCACCGTGATATCTTTCATCCGAACTCAACTTGTCTCCGCTGGTGCCCTTCATCAAAGCGTGGTATTGGTAACACTTCTGCGGTCAACTAATGTATCGGCGAATTGTCTGGTACTCCGAGGGAGGTTTGAATTCTGGCTTAGAACAAGGTACATATACGACTGTTTTCTCACTCTGGAACCCACTAATTATATCTGGCGCAGCGGCTGGAGCTAAAAGTTGTTATAATCTTGAACCACGAATGCGCTCTATGGAAACTTGTAATGAAGTAAAGTGTTCATTACGGCTGTTTGTGATGCAGTTTTTCTCGAGCAAACCGGTACTTGCCAGTCGAGCGCGTTCTAGATGACGGTGTCAACAGCGGTAATTACTCTGAGCCGGTGGCGTTCAGCACCCACGGATGTGGGACAGTACAAGCATGATGGCTTCATTCTGGCTGGCGGTCCTGAAACACCGAACTGATGATCAGTTCAGCCGGCCTGTAACCACAGGCAGTTAAGAAAGCTTTCGTGATGACGGAGGTCGAGCACACCTGCAAACCTTTTCTCTCCAGGGGCATCATGATGAAAGGAATGATCTCGAGGTACGGTGACGCCGAAGAACACGTCAACGCTACCTTCCCCTGAAAGCACGACGCCAACGTCTCCGATCTTGAGTTTCGGTCCCTCTCGTTGATAGCTGTGTGGGACTCGGAGTCTGATGACTCGGTTCTGGGGTACAGATGCCAGAGGGGAGCCTGTGGGATGAGATTCGGACAGGACACACGCGCTATATACGTCCCGCGAGGAATTAGACATGATACAGTATCGACAGCGCCTCGCAAATTGGAACACGAGTCTGTGGACGAAAGAGGACCGAAAATACGGTAAGTAAAAAGCGTATAATTTTGGCTCCATATACGAATGTCTCGAGTTTCGGGGTGCCTTCGCGTCTAAGGGAGGACGGAAGGGGAAGATCATAGAGGGGAGAAGTGTAGATGGGCCTTCCGCGCGTTTGGTGGGGCGGACAAACCGGGTCTCCTCGACTCCTCGAGATTTGGATTTACAGTGGGTGAGTGTGTTGTGCCCTCGGTGATAGGTTTAGTGACCGATTGTCTACACGCAGTCGCGCGCGGGTGCTCCATCGTGTTCAGTCCCTGCTGTTGGTGGGATGCTTCTGCATGTCGGCCCGTAAGGCAGGTTCTGTGCAATCCACCCGTCCCAGATCAGGCTGCCACCAAATATTCCATAGTATCCGAGTCCACAGCATTCGACATCACAGTTCCGCCTTCCACCATTCTCACCAAATCGGACTCACCTAGTCACAATATCATAGTGAAAGTTTGCCACGCGCCTCCCGGATCATTGATATATTTTGATGTGTATCTGTGTCGTTGGTAATAGATACTCCATCAATCAGGATAACAAGTACAGTCCGATCATTTTTTGCAGAGCCACAGGCAGCCATCCCATGCTATGCTACATATAGCCACTGATGATTTGAACATGGCGGTGGCGTTCGCACTGTTCGCATTGTTGCTGTCCCATTCCCCGGTGGCCGCTGCTGAGCGCTGAGCGCTGAATAGTATAGTAGCCATCTACCTCAAAGTTCTACCCCAGGTCTGACGTCTGTTCATTGCTACAGGACAGACATAAATAGTGTTCTAAAAAAAGCATGTGTTCTAGACTTGCGTAATTCGCGTCTAGAACACCATCAATTAGGTCTTTCCTAGATATTGCAAACACGAGGATGGTTTCATAACAATCCAGGGAGTCCTTAGTACTAGTATTGCTATGCCAGTTATTCCAGGTTTCCCCGTTCAACCCCGTACCACTGCGGACCCGCCCAAGTTACGGGATGAATACGTGTTGAAGACGAGCCCGCGTTCGAGCCGGCACCTAGCATGTGTTGAACGTAAACCCACTCCGCTTGACTATCTCTACAACCGGCCAGTGATTGGAGGATGTGGCTAGCAAAAAAGGAAGTTATGGGTCTTACTAAGCCGAGCGAAGCCAGCTGCAACCATTTCTTTCCTCCCATCTCCCACCACCAGCACCCCTGTTCCGTTTGCGAAAACAGTGAATATTCCCATAGTCGACCAGCCACCAGCTTCGACACCTGAACCAGACACATCAGACGAAGCTGGTGACGACACTATCGAGGACTCGGATCCCGACTCCTTCGAGTTGATTAGTAGAAACTTACAGTGGCAGGCGCGATGTCAGCTTGACGGTCAATGATCCTAGGTGTTCACCATACACTCGTGTGGCAATTATTAAATGCCACATCATTTATGCAATGATGAAAAACTGGCTGGCCAGTCATACATGTTGCTGACCCCTGGGAGTACCATCCGCCATGGTCATGACTATGGCGACATCACCCACGGATTTGTGACTTTCCACGGGCACTTTAAACCCTGTTAAGTTGTCAGGGAGGAACCTTAGATGAAGATTAGAC
>JBBPNB010000132.1:0-37180 GCA_038090635.1 Rubroboletus satanas
CCACAGTCCTGGCCAGACCTTTTACCTATGGCAGAATTTCACCATAACTCCATGGTACACTCCGCCACTAAACAATCCCCCTTCTTTCTCATGATGGGCTACCATCCCCGAGCCTATCTGAAAATCGGGCCGACCTTTGTTCCCCACCTTGCAGATCGATTGTCTGAACTCTCCTCCACTCGCGAGGAGGCCAAATTGGCCCTTGTCCTTTCCCAAAATGTTATGGCCGACAGGGGACATCACAAATTTGTCCCATTCCAGACAGGTCAGCTGGTATGGCTAGAAGCCATGAACCTTCCCTTATCTGCCAATCGAAAACTGTCTCCCAAACGACACGGCCCCTTTTCCATCAACAAAGTAATCTCCGCTCTGGCTTATCAACTGAACTTACCGCCCTCCTGGAAAATCCACCTGGTCTTCCACGCCTCACTATTAACCCCTTACACCGAAACAGACGAACATGGCCCTAATTTCCCTCGTCCCCCACCCGACCTCACCAACATGGAAGAAGAATACAAAATTAGTCACATCATCAGTCACAAGGGCACTGCCCATCACCATCGTTATCTAGTGGCGTGGAAGGGATACCTGTTATCTGAAGCCACTTGGGAACCACAGTCAAACCTTGCTAATTCCATCAACACTCTCAACGCATATAAGATAGAGCACTGTCTGAATTAACCCATGATTCCTATTCCTCCAGATGTTCTCCGCCCCATCGATATCCCCTCTGCCCTCGGATATACCCCCGCCCAACTGGCCTTTTTATGACAAACCTTTACCTTCAACACTTCTCATTCTCTCACTGAAATTCTTCAACATCCTCGTATCCACTCTTGGTTCTGTCAACGGGAAAGATCCTTCTGCCCCTTTCATTACTAGATGGCAATCACCCTTCCCAATCCTCCCTACCCTCCTACCTCTGTCCCCGAAACTCCCCCAGTCACCATCCACCAATTCAGGTTTGTCGCCCAGCGTCTTGTATTCATCGCGGTTCTTCAGTCCCTTACTTTTGACGAATTCCTTACCACCCATCGCCCCCTCCATGCCTCCATCGTCCTTAACCGACTCATCAACACTTACCGATAAACGTACTTGCACCAAATGTTCTTCAACCAAAATGACAACCAATACGGGTCTGGACGATACAACTCCTCCCTCTCAGAATCTCTTGCTGCCCTGCGCAACGAGGTGTTGGACTTGTTATATTATGCAGGGTTCTGTCACATCATCAACTGCATTCCCCCGGACCAAATCTCGCACATCATCCAACCCCTTCTTCTGGTGGCTTCCCAAGCGGAATGGATTGCCTATCTCAATGAAGTGACAATGACCTTTCCCAACCCTCAGATCTACCATGCTCAAGCCCTGGGGAATCCTCCCTGATACTTCCCCCCTATTCCCCCGCTCCCCTTCCTATCCCCCCTCGCTTCTCCACCACCAACCCAGACTTCGAAAATGTCCAGGAATCTTTTGCCACCCATCAATGACCTTCCACCCCCTTTTCCGCCTCCCCAGTCAACTCTCCATCCCCTACTCTACCTTCCTCTCCACCCCAATCTCAACCCAGCGAACCCCCCACCCCCCATCAGTCTGCCACCCCCAATGGGGATCTACCCCCTCGCTTCCCCCTCTCCGACCACTCCAACTCTTCCTACTCTTCTGCCCCGATGTCCCTACCAACCCATCAATTCACTCACCCTGTGGATGAAGCTGTGGCACCTCCTTCGCGTCAGCGCACCCTCCATCATCAAAACTGTTTCCTCCAATCCAACGCTATTATCAGGGGAGCAATGGAACGGGCCCAGACTATCCCCCCTGTCCTCATTCCCCATCGAGATCGTTCCCCTCTCCAATTCAATGAAAACTGGGTTGTTCCCTCCAACACTCCTATTCTCTGTTTCGGCTGTGGGAACGAAGAACATATCTGTTCAGCCTGTCCAACCACTCGCTGCCCCTTCTGCAACCAACTCGCACCCGGACACTCCATCCTTCATTGCCCCCAGCGACGATGTTCCTCCTGTGGTCGCTGCAGTCATCTCATCGGCCGCTGCCCACGAGTGGTCGGGCATCAACCAGGAGGAGGTTGGGAAGAATGGGATGCCGCCGATGCCTATGACTATGAAGTCAATGCCGGGGATCAATCTGGTCCTGACAGAGATTGAAGAATATGGTGAGTTTGTGGGAAGCAGGATGCTTTCCCCTTATGGGGGGGCTATTGTTACAACCCAACAATCCCCATATGATTACTACCTGTTCTCATTTCCTCCCACTCCAACTTACACTTTACCGTTCTCCCATTCCTAATTACCATACGCAGCCAGCACTGCCGTGCTTCAGACTGATTACTTGTTCTCTCTTCCTTCGTACGCTGTACCATTATGCCGGTCCCTGTTTCACCTTGTGTTCCACACGAGGACCGGTACTACTATCCCCTACCCAGGTTCCTCTCTTATCCCAGTATGCCTCCCCTTTTACCTCATGCCAACCGGTTTCCAAGTTATTCCCCTTTGGGGATTCTCTGGCCTCATAGCACATCTGTACTTGTATATAAGACCCAGGTGTAGAACCTAGCTCCTCAGCTAGTTCTACATGAATACCACATATCTTCTGGTGTTCCCCCTCAAGTGGACTTCTATAAGTCTCTAGGCTACTTCGGAGTGCCTACTACTACGTTCTTTGTTAGCTATCAATCTTGGCATAACGCTAGGAGAAGTGGTAGCGTCATAACAACAGGTTCTGGAACTTTTCCACACTCTTCCAAACTTGGAACATTCAGAATCAGCTTCTACTTTACCTGGACCATTTATCCGATACTACATATAACATAATACAAGTACACCTTCGCCCACAACACATACATATATGTTAGTTTCTTACTAAGACACACCTTAGTCGTTTACTGCCATCTCTGGCAGCAGCTGAGGTGAGTCTTTTTCTTTCTCTACTTTACCTGTAGCTAATGTACTATAGCTTGGGCATCTCTGCCTTTTTCATAGGTGAATATCAGTCGTTTACTGCCATCTCTGGCAGCAGCTGAGCTTGGGCATCTCTGCTTTTTTCATAGATTCTGTCAGGGGGCTTTTTGGAGGGGAAGGGGGGAAGGTAGATGGAGATATAGTAATCCATGGTGGGTCTTTTATGATACAATCAATGGCTTCTTGTGTAGATTCACAACTATTTCTATGGCTGAGAATGTCCTTGACCATTTCATGACAAATTAGTGGCTGTCCTGTCACTCAGATGCGCTGTGCAATTTACTCTTTCAGAACGTCCACGATAGTCTCGGGTGCCGCTCGCAGTCTAGTAAATATTCTTCCATCTATTTACGCCAGAGTATCCAATCTTTATCACTATGGATAATCCCATCCTTTGTCCGCCACATCCATGTACCATCCCACATCGTCCGAACACATCAAAACGGCGTGATTCAGAAGGCTCCCACGTCCGGAGGGAACCCATACGCATCCCGAGACACGTCAACTTTTGGGGCAACGCAATGACGCAAAGCGGGGGAAAGAGGCCAAGGGTCACCTCAACAACCCAGACCAAAGTATTTAAACGAAGGCCTCGCAGAAGAGCTTCACCCTAACTGGAACATCAGGTAGGCGAATTGTACTCTATCCCAAGACTTACAACTAGTAGGAATGGCAGACTGTTCTCGTACAATATGATAGAATCATTCTTTGGAGAGTAACTAGGTACCTCCTTATAACAAATTCAAGACATGTGCCATGCTGCCTCAGTGAGCAACCTGCAAGTGATCGAAAGCAAGGGCTACGTTGGGATAACGGTGAGACTATGCCAGCATATGGGATCTAATTCTCGCAGTCCAAACAGAAACACCTTCTTCACGTTCACCCATGACATGTAACAGCCGGGGTTTGCCTGAACCCGAGCGCATGGAGAACATCGCAGACGATCCTGCAAAGATCTTTCCTACAAAAATGAAAAATGAACATGTAGTCCAGTTATCAATACGTTCGGGACGGGTGATATCACGATCCGAGAAATGGATGATATCGCACCTCGTTCATGTCCAAATCGATTACATATGACGACGAGGACCTCTTGCTCGTCGTTCGTTCGCACCATTCCCCCCGACGTCTCGGACCGCCGCGTGCCCTCTTCGGTATCCGTACCCGTACCCATATCCGCATCGACGTCCTTGGCCCACAATGGTCACAAACGCATCACCCAATAATTCAACACGCGCCAATTGGGTTCCAATCCATCATCATTGTCGTCTTCAAGTTGTCCATTCTCTTTGGTACCGGCACCGGCAATCTGATCATGATCATCCCTCTTCTTCCTCTTCTCTTTCCCCTCCCCCTCCTCATCGGACTTCAACCACGCATTCAGCAATAGCAACACTCTCACCCCCTCCCGCCTACAATACCCCGCCAACTCATACGGCCCCCTTTCGATCGAGCCCCCCCCGTCTGACCCACCCACGCTCCCATTCACATTCAGGTCATTGCAGATCGCCACCGCAGTCCGGCCAAACGGCATCGGCAAATCGAGCGTGGTGAATCCGGGACCAGGACGGGCCCAGGTGAGGTCGGTCGGGAAGAGGTTGGATTTGTGGTACGTGTGGACGAGGTGGCCGGTAGTGTCGTATAGGAGGGCTGCGTTGGCACCGATGGCGCCGAGCGGGGACGGCAGGCCGGGGGGTGGGGAGAGGACGGAGGTAGTCGTGGACGTGGGCGAAGAAGAGTCCGAGGAGGCGGGGGACTGCGTGATAGATTGTTCGAGACACTCCGGGAAGCCAGCTGCGACGTAACACTGCAGATGCCTCGCCAGCTCCGCACAAAACGTCGATGTAGGACCCGTCTTGGGGTGTTCGAGGTACGGCGTGATGGACGGCGCGTCGCGGAACATGTAGCCTTCGTTGTACCCACGTGAACCCACAACCCGGATACGTACCACTAAAGACCATCTCGGGGAAACACACCAAGTCGACTGATCGTGGGGTCAATCTGCAACCCAAGTCCAAATCAACAGGCTGCGGGAGACAGAACTGTACACTGACCCTCGGCATAATTCGTGTGCTTTCGCGATATTCGCATGCACCTCTTCGAGCTGTTTCGAGCGTCCGCATTCGCATCAGCGACTGATCGTTCTCGACCCCCGTACCAGCTCACCTTGGGCGCAAATTGAACCACGGCGAATCTCAGCCACGAAGCTGCCATTATGTCGTCTGAATCACGTCGGGAAGCAGGACAGATGCGTGTTAATGCAAGTTACCGCGTATACATGTTACATAATGAAATGAAAAATGTCTGCCTCACATACTACCCCATGAAAAAGCCCAGCACGATCCTCGCTACGGGCACGGAGTCCCCACAGAGGCTGCGCAACACACTTTCGAAAACCACTCGTTTGCGCTGGTTCGTTATCGCCCCCCACCCTGACCTGCTTCCATCGTCCAGTCCGCACACACAGTGCGTCATCCCAGACGACGACGACAGGGCAGGGTCGTGACGTCCTACAGAGTTGGGACATGATCCCACCCACAAGGGGATGGGGACTCTGCCAGACACCATCGAGGGGGGCAGTGCCGGCCTCGTTGTCGTGGATGTCATGTTGTATGACCATCCTATGTCACCTTGCCCAATGGTGAGCATCATCGTTCTCACGTGTAGAGGCTGGCCAGTCGCAACGTGGAAAAGAATGACATCAAAGAAAGGGTACGCGACGTTTGTGTAGTGGAGGTGGTGACGGGTTTCGGTGCGTTGTTGCGAAACATTTGGTTGTATGGGTATTCCTGTTGTCGTGCTGTGTACACTGATGGAATTGGGGTTCGACTTCGTTTGACATCTTGCTGTGTCGTCGGGTGATCTTGCAGTGGAGCTAGGACAGATATGCACCGGAGTTCCATGTGTAGTGTCGCTGAAAGGGAATTGTGCCTTGCCATTCACTCCGATAAGGCGTTTTGTAGGTCCGCGTTGCTGTAGACGTCGACTGCGCCTTGGACACAACTACCACCGCATTGTCGCTATAATTGCAACGTGTGGGCGAAACTGGAATAGAATTAGAAGAAACTCCTATTGAGCATGGACCGTGACACGCGAAGCGAGATCCTCACAGGATGCGCCCTCCATGGCGATATGAAGCCCATCGCCCTGATGGATCTCTCCGGGAAGAGACGCCCGTAGTCGGGTATAGATAGCGTCGGGTCGACTCGACACTCCTCGTCCGTATTCAACACCCTCTATCTCCTCCTCTGCCCCACCATCATCGACAGACATGGGAGGCGGTCTCGGACGAGTCACCAGACACCCAGACTATTATTTGGTGGATGGAAGTATCTCGTTTTTGGTAGGTCTGATCCACCTCGTGGGCCCGAAGATCATCCGGCGCTGATAAGTGTGGCGGCGGCTGCAAGACGGGAAATACATTATTCAGAGTTCACAGGTCGTTCTTCGAACGAGAGTCGGAGGTCTTTCGTGATCTCTTTGCCACCGCTGCAGTGGACGATCCCCAGTCTGGGACCGACGCCCGTCCATTCACCCTCGACGTCAGCCCCGAGGAGTTCGAGCAACTCCTCTGGGTCTGGTACGATAGGTGAGTAGCCAACTCGGACGTTGTCGAACGCATCGGTTTATCGTGTGATTGGATAGAGAGTATTCCTATCGGCAACAAAGCAAGGAGAATTGGGTCACGATCCTTCGCCTTGCTACGCGTTGGGAGTTCTCAAGGATCAGGGATTTAGCTGTCCGGGAGCTCGAAGCTCTGGAACTACCCCCAGCGGAACGGATAGCCATCTACAACGAACATGCCATCGACGGCGAGCAGCTTCTTTCTTCATACGTCGAACTTTGCAGAAGCCCCACAGTGCCAACAGAGGCAGACGGGCGTCGCATACCCATGGACATACTGATTAGACTCCTTCAGGCGCGCGAAGACGCCCAACGCAAAGCTGTCGAGTTGGGCCACGAGAGTCCCACAAGCGCAAGCCTTGAAGATGATACATTGAAAGAGATCATCTCGAGGCATTTCAACAGGGGCTTGGGCCCTTGGCCACATGGTACTTCCACAGGGTCGGGGGATCAAGCCTCAGACTTGAATGGCGAGCGTGCCCATGCGACTAGAGCAAGTATGTCAACGATAACCATGGGGGAGCCACAGGTTCCAGGTAGGACGGCGCAGACCACCAGCAAACCACCATCTCATACGGTAGGTGGATTCTGTGCTACAATGGAGTCGTCTTGGCTAATGCACACCAAGGGCAGTTCCCTTCAGACAGGCAACGAGGGAAAGGGAAGTCCAGAGAAGGAGCAGGGGAAGGAAGTGGAGAGCGAGAACACACGCGGGAAGGGGATGGGGAAGGAGGAAGGAAGCGACAAGGAGAGGAAGGAGAAGGAGAAACAAGAGAAAGCGAGACAAGCCAAGGAGAAAGAAGAGAAGGAGAGGGTGGAAAAGGAAGCGAGGGAAAAGGAGCAGAAGGCGGGTCAGAAACCGCGATGGAACGATCGCAGCGGATCTGTATGTTCGAGTCAGCTCTAGTTCCCCGTCACCGCCTCACTGACACTACTACACAGTAGGGAAACTAATCACCATGGTTTCAACGGCTCACATTGCTCCGCTCTGGACAGTCGACGTTGTTTATTGTTTCATCATTTGTGTGGTGGTCGTCGCTATCATGTATATGTAACTTTGGATGCCATTCAATTCAACGTGTACTGCTTGGGCATTGCAGGGGGGCTCACAGAGGCGAGCACTGATGCACCAGAAAAATAACTCGCAGGATCTGGCGTATATCGGGCAGCACCGACACGGTGCCATTGTCAACCGTTCTATAGCGCATGACGCTACCACAGCTGTTTTCACGAGCTCTCCACGAATCAAAGAGTGAGCTAGGTGATATGTCCCCATGCAGATGTATAACACACACCAATCTCCAACTCTCCTCACGTTCACTCATTTTTCTGGTCGCTCTCTGCCACTTTTTTGCCCAAAATCACTTCCGACCACCGTATTGCTTCGGCAGACTGTTTCTGCCCCTCGCCTTGGCCGTGCACCCGAGCGAGGTTCTTGAGTCTGGTTATTTCCTCGTCAGTAATCGGCGCGCCTGAGCGAAGTTGCTGGGCGAGGTCTTCTAGGATTGACACTTGTGCATAATAACGAGCGCGGTCTTCCTTTTCAATAGTTCTTTGCCAGAACAGATGGATCGACACGGAGGTCAGAGCAGTGGAGTACAAGATGTGAGGCAAGTATGGTATGGGCATAGCCGAGGGTAACAAAGGTAAAGGAAACAGATGAGTCCGTGCTAGGATGAACGGAATCTTCGGTCCGATAGCCCAACGGGCCGGCCCACGCCGCTGTCTCGACGATGTATAACTCTAGGCCAATTCCAGACTGTAAGAGTACAAGCAACATCAACAGATCTAAAACAACGACCATTATCCCACATCAGCTGGCAGCGGTGGATATCGACGACCGTTTCTTTTTCTTCGACTTTGACCCAGTCAATCTGGTAACAATCAATGAACGGACTCGAACTCACGTGGGCTTTGGGCTTCGTGGAGGTGTTGCCAGTAGTTGCTTTAGACTGTTGGAATGGGTCCAAGATTTCTCGAAGTGCTTGACCCCGGGAGACAGGTTTTCCATCAATCTGAACCCCTTCCGTGAGCAGAACGAAGCCATCTTCCCGCCCACCCGGGGGTGTTAACTGAAGGATGGCATCCTGTTTCTGCCCAGTAAATCGATACGCGTTCCGTTCCAACGTAAACTCCACCCGGGGGTTAAACAACGAGTAATTCTCCACCACGATCGTGTCCAAGGACGGTAAGACTGTCGCTCGACGATAGCTTCCCGGGACGGAACCAGGGAATAACCAGAGCTTCCGAACATGCGATCGTCTCAGGTTTATGAGTCGTAGGGCGACGACGGATCCGATACCGATATGGAAGCACGCAAGCGCGAGTCGTTGGTTGGTAGGTCGAAGCTCTTGTTTTGGAGGTGCTCCTTCCTCGTTACCAGGGATTTCGTATGTCCAGTACCGCCAGGCCAGAGCGACGCCTGCACCTCTGTGTATGACACGCATTGGATTGAGCTCTGACACGCGAGTATGAGAAAGCACGAACGTGAAAACTGCATCCAGAAAGAGGAACAACCAGTTTAATTGTATCGGCGGGGGCGAGTTAGAGAGCTCGTAAAATGGCACGGTGGTGATTTTATCAAGCACCTCGGACTCGGGGGTCTTGAATGCTCCCATTACTCTGCTGAACAGCGACATTTGGCGACCATGGGACAGCCCGCGACAGCACCCGGCAAGTGGGGACCTCAGCGATTGCCGACGAACGGTGCTAGAGAGGTAGACCAACGACCACCGACACAGGCCCGCCATCGAGAACCACAATTCGCGTTACTTGACAAGTCCAAGAGAAATGTATCCAGGAGGTTTCGAAGTATTACGGTCACGTGAGCCTTATACATACGCGACGAACAAATTTGAAGCTTGAAGTTCACGTTCATCACCAAACTACACATGTGCAACCATTTACTGCGTTTTCGGATGTAAGAAGATATGCACCTTAATATGCGTCGGTGAGGTACGGCGAATGAAATCATCGAGAACGACTTCAAGGCCTGATCGTATCTGAGCACTCGAAGCTATCATAGAGTAGTCTGCAACGTGCTCCATGATGCCTCGAAGTCGTTTCGTTGTCATGTAATTACTCTGGGAGATGATGTGTGTGTGAACCAGCCAAGCTCACAATCAGCCTTGTGCAAAGTTGATCCACTCTCCTCCAAGTCAGGGGTCCAGGTGACTGGGTCCCATTGACGAACGTATTCTCTCACCTGTTCTCTCACCAAGACCATGACTGAATCAGCTTTCACGGAATCCTGGCTCAGCGGCCCTCAGAGAACTCAATTCTTCACTCGGATATACCGCCCTTCGGTCCCCGCCAAAGCCGCGGTCGTGTTCGTCCATGGTTTCGCAGAGCACATCGCGCGCTATGAACATGTCTTTCCAACTTGGTCTTCACGTGGGATCGCCGTTTTCGCCTACGACCAGCGCGGTTTCGGGAGGACCGCACAGGACGGACAGAACAAGAGCAAAGACAGCGCATACGCAAAGACGAGCTGGAAGGAGCAGCTCGAGGACATGGAATGGGCCGTTCAGCACGTCAAGCAGCAGTTCACTGACGTGCCTGTGTTTTTGTACGGTCATTCAATGGTAGGTCCCGCGTTATTCCCCCTCTCAACTCTACGATCAAACATGTGGACAACAGGGCGGTGCGTTGGTCCTCGCATTTCCTACCCGGGCGGAGGCGCCCCCATCCAAGGAGGGTGTATCAAGCATCTCTGGGGTTATCTCCACCAGCCCGCTCATTTTACAGACCAAGCCCGCTGGTAAAGCCACACGCTGGATTGGTGGCAAAGCAAGTCGAATCGCTCCTTCCCTCACGATCTCTGCCCCGTTGACCGCCAAGGTAAGCCATTACGTGTGGTCAATGTGTGCACTAGGATTGAGAGGCGCAGGAATTATCCCATGATGATGCGGTCAACGAAGCGTACTTGAAAGACCCGCTCATCAAACTATATGGTTCCCTCCGAGGGTTGAGTGACATGTTGGATGGTGTAGGAGTCTCTCGTTGATATCGACCTTGGGTGTGTGACGCCAACTATTTTCAGGGGGAAGGGCTCCTAGCCAAGGACTATGCGCGGTGGCCGAAACAGTTACCCGTCCGTATTTTCCGTTTGTGCTCTCAATTCTGTACTGAATCTGGGATAGGTTTTACTTCTCCATGGTACAGAAGACCAGGTAGATTGAGGTGTTTGTCGACTTCCAACTCGTCGTGACCGTTGATATCCTTTTAGATGACATCATTCAAGGCCACCGAGAAATTCCATGGACTGCTTTCGGCGGACGACAAGACGTTCTCGCCGTACACGGTATGTTCCTTTATCTACGCCCGGATAAGCCCACCCACCTCTTTAAAGAATGGGTTTCACGAATTGCACAACGAACCTGAAGGAGTAAAAGAGAAGTTGATCGAGGAGTGTATCGCTTGGATAGAGGCCCATCTCTCTTCCGAGCGTACTTCGAAACTATGACGAGGCGACTAGGTGTAATTCAACTGACCATGGTGTCTGCAAAGCAATTATAATGAGGGTCGACGCGTATTCTAATAGCCTGCCGCCCCTGGCGCAACATCTCCCTCCCGCTTCAACCTCAACAACACCTCCTTGAACCGAGTGAGGTCGGTAGTGCCGGTACCAGTCCGGGCAATAGTCTTGCTTTGCGAGTTCTGGAGTTCAATGGTGTTACAGATTCGCTCCCAGGTGGTCCCCTTCGTGAGCGATGATTGAAGGCTCTCGAGGTAATCCGCCTCTTGGTCCCTATTGCCATTAGTATATCATCAGCAATCTATTCGACGAGACGACAAAATTGAATTTACTTGTTTTCCCGGATCGATCGCTCCTTTTTGGCAGCGTACTCTTCATAGAATTGATCGATGGCAGCCTCTGCCTTGGAGATGGTCTCCTGACGTTTGGCCTTACTCGCCTCGTCTCGTTGCCTGATCTCCTCTGCTTGTCTCTCGCGCCATTCCCTGTCGCGGACGCGTAATTGAGTATGTGCCCGTGGACGTGCAAAGCTTTGGGACTATACGCTGCCTTACTTACCTGACTACTTCGGGTTCGTCTTCCTGCATCTGTTGGTTAAGAATGGGCGTCGAGGAGAATGCGGAAGGCTGAGGACGCGGTGCGAACGGAGGGACGGCTCCAAACGTAGGCTGCGCGGGCGGAGGAGGCGACACGCTCTGCAAAAAACGTCCTGCACATCAGCAACCCCATTGACAAACCAACAACCCTCGCACCGCATCGTGCGGTGGAAAAACAAAAAGACGTACGTGGCCGGCATCGAGCTCTGGGAACTGATCCTCAAACTTTTCTATTTCGTCGTCGCCCGTCACCTTGACGTCGGTGAAGCTCTGCCGCGGTGGGCTTCCAAAATCGTCGAAGGAGAAAGCGGAGGGTGGAGCTGGGGCGGATACGGCTGGGAAGGAGGGCATGTCGCCTCCTCCATCGAGAGAGATGTCTGGGAAAGCTGACGCAGCACGGTCAAAGTCAAAGTCGTCGTCCATGGTCGATGGCAAAAACGCAGCTCGTCGTCGTCGTCGTCGTCGTCTTCGTCACCGTGCACTGCGATGAGACGAGATTTATTTGGCATAGCCAATGGAGAACAGAGAGTCACGTGATGTCATCCCGAACAGCCAGGAGAAGAACCATAGGACCAGTGTTCTCTCTGCTTTCGTCCTGTCCGCTTTCACCCTGTTCCCGACACTTTTGCTCACCTCGCACCCTTGCCGTCAGCCTCACCGAACGCGACGTTCGTTTGCACGACCCTACGCGATCACGCCGGATTCGACTGGACTTTGGTACTGTAGCATTGTTCTTCAGTGACTATACTGAAGACTACAGGTACCTACTACTCTACTACTAATATTATAGTGACTATACTGAAGAATACAGTCTTTTCTACAAAATATTCGTCCATTTGAGTTTCTTTGGGGGAGTCTTGATGATATCTCTCATGGCAAAGGGGGTGAAACAGGCGAGGTCAACTACACGTGCAAGAAGGTTGAACGTCGGTGGATTGGGTGATGGGTTCCTCACAACGAATGTCGTTTGCGATAGCCAATGCGTTTCAACAACAGATTTGATCCATTCACTGGCACAAGCCAGAAAGTTGTCCATGATCTCGAGGTCCTGAAAAACGGACTCGCGGGATGGTTAGGTTTGAGAATATGACCAAGGTATCGCAAATCTCGGGCCCATACTCATCACGTTCTACTTGAAACGCTCGTTTCGAAATTCTACCACCCGATATAAAGAATCATGACTTTCAATTTAGGAAAAGGACACGCCCCTAAGTCAGAGGCTTGACGACACGACGACAAAGATTCATGGGCAATGAAAATCGATCAATTGGTAGCCAGACAGAGGGATCCGAACGACATGAAGCGAGCAACTTGATTAGACCATGTGATGCACAATTCTTACATGCGAGATGCAAAGTGACGAAAGAATCAGCAATCAAGGCATAATGACTACGAGGTGAAGGAAAAGGATAGGATCCATTTTCCCGACAGGGCTAAGCAGATTCTTGCCCTGGGGATGGATGGCAAGTAACGCAGAAAGAAAGGAAAGTAAGATTGGAGTGGATGAGGTGAAGCAACCAAAACCAAATGAGACTCCCAGGCAAGGTAAAAACTATTCTAACCGTTCAGCACAACATGAGATGAAAGAAGTGAGGAAGTGTAAACCTGATGCATACAACTACAACCAAAAAAAATGCTGGGGGCACGTGTCGGACGAGAATCAAGTCATCGGAAACCATGAGCCCTGAATACCATTTGTCCCCCTTCTTCAATCATCTCCACTGAACACAAGTCGTACGTGCCCAAAGGTTCCCAGTGTACACCTCGTTTGACATCGCCTTCTTCGATATGATGGCTGTGTTCATATTTGTGCCATGATGAGGGCCGGCCTGTGCGTAGAGAGCGAAGCGATACAAAAAGCTCACCAGTGCTCGAGGTGATTCATAATCGTCTGATACAACACCGCACCCCCTACACGAGGCCGGCATAACAAGCACCGCGTCCATTCCAGAGTTAATTCCTTCTTGACGGACAGTTCGGCGGCCTGCGTTGCCCCCATGTGCTCGCCACTGAGAATCTGCCATCGTGGAAACTCAGAAGGGAGCGCGCGCCCCATTTGCTGGTTTAAACGAGCATGCCCCATCTATAACCACGCGACGACGGTCAGCCTCGCAGATCACGCCATTCAACAGAGAGAAAGACACACCGCATCCCTCCAACGCCTGATACGCGGATTCAGGCAACACAGGCATTTTAATCGGGCATTCCGGCGGTCCATGTCCTCCACCGTGGCTACACTTGGATCCAGCCCACATGCCTGAACGATATACGGAGCTTCCTCTAGATATCCAATGCCAAACCGGTCACGGATCGACCCAGTGCGTTCCGAGTCATCTAAATTACTGTAGCTTGGGTATACGTGATGACGCATGGCCACCAAGAACACTTCGGGATGAGTGAAAATGCCTTCGCAATCTCGACAGTGGAACAATGCACAGGCCAGGCGTAATTTGTCTGTGGCTGTTCGGGATGATTCCGTATGCGCTGTAATACTGTTTGATGCCGCACCGGGAGTGTCTTGTATAGATAGACGAGAAGGAATCTTGACCATTTCAGCAAGCTGAACGTCAAGCTTCTTCCTCCACTCGTCAACTAGTGCAGGTAGCTGTGCAAACGCAGGTTCGAATAGCTCGGAATTCATTTGAGCTCCTTCTGGAGTCCTGATGATATCTCGAAAAGGGGGGAAACGAGCGACGTCAGCCACGTGTGGAAGAAGGTCGAACGCTGGTGTGTTCGGTGATGGAGACGTCACGTAGGTGGCGTATTCAGACGCCAGTGAAAGTCGGCGTGGTCGATAAACAACACTCTCCAATCGTCGCGATCGAAAGGTGTTCATGGTGCCGAGCCACTCGGGCCAAAGTCGGCCCCATTCTAACGTATATATCCAGAGTCGGCGCCGAGTCGAGCATATCTCATGTGGTGAAAGCTAACCTTTGTCCGTGAGCGGTTTGGATGTCCTGAAGAAGGATTTTCGGGAGCATTGAATTTCATAGTGTCCAAAATGCACAACCTCGGGACCATACCCGTGCTGCTTGAGACGCTCGAAAATGCTATACCAGATCAAGATTAAAATCATCACTGAACAAGGATGTCGAACCTTGAAGCTCGCTCTTGCCGACGCATTTTCAAAACGTCTTGGCGCTCTGCTGCCATGACCCGCCGCCAGCCTTCACATTCGCGCGCATGCTATAGAAGCCAATCAGAGAGACGGGATAAAGATTAAGAATATCAATCGAACCTTACGCATAGCAACAAGCTGTCCCTGCCTGTCGCTTACAAACTGCTCCTTGTCGGAGGAGCGCTCATACTCGTCCATAAACGAATCCATCTGCTCTCTGTCAACCCACGGTCCTGTTTCTGCGATGTGGTCCATCAGCTTGATGTCTCGAATGATCGTAGTACATACCCTTTTCAATCGTGAGGTCTGCTACGGCCAACACATTGTTCTTGCGAATGATCTCTGGACACGAACAGAGACAGCAAAGCCTAATTTGGTTTATGAACTCCAAGTCTATAGTGAAGTATCCATGGAATCTTACCGTCCAACTCTGCAGTCTGGACAATACCTGCGTCGCATTTGCCAGAAAACAGTCTTGGCATGTCTTCCACAACCCTGTGCGCCACCTCAGAAGGTTTCGACTCGTCGGTAGAGTCTGTACGTACGTGGCAACGGGCGTAAAAGACGAGATTAGCGTACTCCGGTTCGGTCAAGTCGGCTGGGCAGTCAGGCAGGCCCTTGACTTGGCGTCGAGCGCACCTCCAGATAAACGCGGAAGATTTGTCCATCAGGAGAACTCGGAGTGATTTACACGTGCGTGCAAGGTTCAAGATGTCGAGAGGATGTATGTATGCAGCAATCTAGGAACATCCCATTCATCAACGAACGATCGGGGAAAAGGAGAAGAAAATGCGTGTACGAGGAATAGCACGTCGAGGTTTAATTGGCATAGTTCACCTGGCTTCCCACGACGCCGCTTCTTGGGAGCTGCCAGATCTTGTTGCTTGGCTGATAGCGGGGCCCCACTTCCTGGGGTATTTTCGATGGTAGTGTCTCTGTCGTCGTGCCCTGACTCGATCGTCTTTGCAGCTGATCTCGTCTGCACCATTGTACAAGTTGGCGGAAAAAGGGGTGTTTGGTGGCGTCGTAATCTTGTTGCATATTTACATATTCTTATGATGGCTGTGCACAACGTGTATATGTACCACAACCAATTGGGTCAAGCAGACATGCCATTGAACATTCCTGGTCTGCTCGCACCCCTCCAGCTCATCTGGAATCCCCGCGTCATTCTCCCTCATGTGATAGTCACAGGTCAGACCAATGTGTTGGCGGTTTCGCATTGACCGATATGATGTGCTTTCGCTGCAGCGCAGACATTCGCCAGTTGAACTTTATAGCGCTTCGGAAAGCTGGGTACCGTGGTGCTATTTTTGACAAGGACAATTGTCTGGCAAGTCGCTTCATAGTCCTGACCCCGACGCATGTTTGACCTCGCACGTGTAGACGATACCACAGAAAGACCGACTCGTTCCACAACTCGAGGTCTGTCCCGCTGATGCATACGTGCTGAGAGTCACTCATAGTCCGCGACAGAACGCCTGGAATGAATGCCGGAGGGTCTTTGGTGAGGGAAATGTCCTCATCGTGAGCAATTCAGCCGGCACGAACGACGATGCAGGCCAAGCCCAGGTAGGACAAGGAATTGCGGTGCCATCTGTTCTCTCAGACGTTTTCTCAGGCCGAATCCGTTTCGCATCATCTCTCTGTACCGGTACTGCGACACGACGCGCCGAAACCTGCGTATTCGTGCATTAAAGCCATACGCGCGTATTTCTCAACACTGGGAGATCCGATCAAAGACGAGGCGTTGGTGATTGTTGGAGACCGGATATTTACAGATGTTGTGATGGCGAACCGAATGCGGAGTTCTGGGGGAGGGGGTGCGGAAAAGGGAACAGAGTTGGAGAGCTGTGGGCCGTTGGCGGTGTGGACGACGGGGGTGTGGCAAAGGGAGAGTATGGCGGTTCGGTGGTTGGAGAAGAGAATGGTGGACATGGTCACGCGGGGACGAGAGTCTGCTTTCCAAGACGCGTTTGCAAAACCATCAGGGTAGTACTTACTGCGGGTCACGTGGACATATAACATGATGTATGTGCTGTGCTGGCAGCTGAGCTCGGGTGCAACAAGTGATGTATGTGTTCAACGTCGGGGTGGTCGTCTCCCGCCGACTCGCTCTCCGTCCGCCTCGTCCTGGCCACTCCCACTCTCTCTTTTGCTCGCCCCGCCCCGTCGTCCCCTCTCATGTCTTTGCACGCCGGTTCGCTTCCAACCCACCGACCACCGACCGCTCTCTCCTCTCTCGTCTCCTCCCTAGTTCCCTCCGTCCTTCCCCCAACTCCGGCTCATCCCTCCGCAAAGTCATCGCCCTCGCCAAACCCGAGAAAAAGCCCCTCCTCCTCGCCATAGGTCTCCTCCTCGTTTCTTCCTCCGTCTCAATGACCATCCCTCTCACCGTCGGAAAACTCATGGACTTTTTCTCCACTAGCAGTCCTGTGAGTGCTCTTGTGTGCTCTCACTCGCATCGTCGTCGGGATCTGACTCTGCGCCATGCCGTGGCCGTGGAAACGGTCGTGCGTAGCATATACCATATGGCCTCTCGATCTATCAGGCGTCGGGCATACTCCTCGTAATGTTCACGGCCGGTGCAGCGTGTAATGGCGCTCGTTCCTTCATCATGCGCACGTCTGGTATGTCCTCGTCATCTTGTCTTTTCGTCTCCCTTGTTCCTGCTCAGATCAAGTAACTGATGATGTTGCGCATTGAGGCCAACGTATCGTCGCTCGGCTGCGCGAACGCACCTACGAAGCCGCACTCCGCCAAGAAGTCGAGTTTGTCGAAGGAGGAGAAGGTGATGTACTGAGCAGGCTAACCGCCGACTCGAGCATTGTCGGTGAAAGGTAGATGGCCATGTACATACGGGCTCCGTGGATCGATGTACTGAGCATACACGATCAGTGTCACCCAGAATCTCTCGGACGGGCTTCGTGCGGTCATCATGTCTTCTGTCGGACGTGCGTAATCTTTGTGATCCTTGGTCCGATCGCTCATCTACCGTGGAACGCAGTTGGCGCCATGTTTTATCTCTCCCCAACATTGACGTTCATGATGCTCGGCATCGTCCCGCCGGTTTCGCTTGGGGCAGTGAGTTTTCTCCGCTATACATCCCTTGTTCACAATTCATGGAGCTGCTCTTAGGTGTACTACGGTCGGTACCTCAAAAAACTATCCAACCAGTCCCAAGAAGCGGTAGGTGAAATGACCAAGGTCGCCCAGGAATCCCTCTCCGCGCTCCGAACAGTCCAGGCCTTCAACGCCAATGCCCAAGAACAAGCCAAGTTTCGCGATCGCATCGACTACGTCCTTGCCCTCGCGCGCAAAGAGGCCATTGCGTCCGGCATCTTTTTCGGTAGCACAGGCTGGAGCGGGAACATGACGGTCCTCGGTCTGCTGGGATACGGTGCGTTTCGAGCTCGGAGGCGTGGTCGATCAGGCTGACAGTTCACTAGGCGGTACACTCGTCTCGCAGGGGGCGATCACCGTCGGCGACTTGACTAGCTTGTTGCTCTACACGGCGTATGTCGGAAACGGACTGCAGATGCTCACGTGAGACTTTTTCTCCTTTATGACACTTGCGTATTGGCTGACGGGACGTCCCCCAGCGGGTTTTTCGTGCGTGTTTCCCCATGTCTCAGTCCTGCGCTTGAGCTGTGGTACGACTCACGATGCGTCCCATCCAGTCTTCGATTATGCGCGGCATTGGTGCCGGAACTCGGATTTTTGAGCTCCTCGACCGCAAGCCTGCGATCGCGCCCAATCAAGGGATCAACGTCGACCCGTCGCGACGCGGCGTCATCCGGTTCGAGAACGTTGGGTTTGAGTATCCGAGTCGGAAAGGCGTCCAGATTCTAGACGACTTCAACCTCGAGATTGGCGTTGGTGAGAACGTGGCGATCGTGTACGTTGTCTCGTGTGTGTGGTTACAATGGCTAAACCAATAGATTGGCGTAGCGGGAAGAGTGGTGGAGGCAAGTCGTCAGTACAGTCGCTCCTCCTTCGGTATTACGATCCTGTGCGTGGTAAAGTCACATTTGATGGACAAGGCAAGTCTTTTTTTTCTGCGAGCGATTCTGCTTCTGAACGTTCTGCGCAAGACATTCGCGAATTCAACCCGAGTTCGTGGCGGAACATTATCGGCATCGTACCGCAGGTTCGTTACCCAACCCCCCATTTTCATTGCTTCGTCCCCTACACACACCTTTTTGTTCCCAGGAACCCGTATTGTTCAGGGGCACGATCGCGTCCAACATCGCGTTTGGCAACGCCACCGCAACGCGCGAAGAAATCGAGCATGCCGGCCGACAAGCCAATTGTGAATTTGTCTGGGGCATGCCCAAGGGGTTCGATACTGAGAGTGAGTCCTCTTGTGCTTACCACACCATGACGACGAGACGTTTGACGTTTTTTTTTTTTTTCATCAACCCAATCCCTCCTCCACACACGCACGTGCACAGTCGGCCGACTGAGCCTAAGCGGCGGTCAACGCCAACGTCTCGCCATCGCCCGGGCACTCCTCAAACGCCCCGCCATCCTCGCGCTAGACGAAGCGACAAGCGCACTCGACGCGACGAGCGAACACCGCGTCAACGACGCGATCGACAAGATTTTGGCGCAGAGACAGACGACGTGCGTGATCGTCGCGCATCGATTGTCGACGATTGCGAGAGCGGAACGGATCGTGGTGCTCGAGGGTGAGTCACTCGTACTTGAGTTTTGGGGGATTTTTGGGACTCTTGTCCACTTCCCTCCCCATCCCCATCCCCCCTTTTTCTTTTTTTTTGGACTTGACTTGACCGGATTGGGTTGGACTGGGGGGAACTGACGCTGAATTGGACATTTTAGACGGACGGATATCCGAGTCGGGGACGTACCGCGAGCTCGTCGGTCGAAAAGACTCGCGGTTCCGTGCGCTCATGGCGGCACAGTTGAGCGCTGCCGATGCAGGGATCCCATCATGATGATGAATAGAAGACCACACGGCTACTTAGACGAGATATACATAGTTTATTTCCACACTCTACTTACAGTCACGCTCTCTTTTGGCAAGCAAGCTCATCGGAAACACCAAAAAAAAACCGGCGTGCGGAGTGTGGGAATGAGACGACTAGTTGTACATGCCCAGATGATTACTACAACGGAGCGTAGGATAGTACAATATTTACGACCGCATCAAGAGAACTAGCGGTCCCCGTCGTCACCGGTACGTCGTCGAGTCCTTGAGGCGCCACCGCCGAAGCGGGCCCCACCACCACAACGACGATCCGACCGACTCTTCCGCCTCTTGTACCGCGCGGGTCTCTACACCCCGGTGTCGCAGCCCCTCAGCCACCGGATCCTGCGCCACCGGCATGTCCTTCCATTCCTCCTCGTCCTCCTCGTGGGGTATCCGCTCCGCCATCTCCATCTCCATCTCTTCCCGCCGCTCACGCTGGACCTCACGCACACTAAAACTCCCCAATCCCCATCCCACGACTGACTTTCGGTATTCCTGGTCCGGACGCCGCTCTTCTTCCCGATGGAAAACCTGCTGAATACGTTCGGCCCGCTCGGCTGCCTGGATATGCGCCGCAGCAAGATGCGCATGCCGTAACCGCGCAAACCACCGTTGTACCATCTGCACGGGCTGCATCCACACCGACGAACCCAACACCGTCCCCGTCGATATGCTCGACGCATCCCGAGACGGAGAGCGCTGCACGTCGGGTTCAGGTGTCTCTCCAGACGGCATATCGATCTTGGTGCTCGGCTTGAAAGCGTCCGTGACGCCCTTCCAGACTGATTTGGCTTTTTCGCGGTGTTCCTTCCGTCGCTGAGCACGCAAGAGGCGTTTTTGCTGACGCTTGTTCTCACGCTGGAGGAGTTCTTCGACTTCGCGAACCCCCATGCCTGCGCCGACCCACCACCACCAGCCGAGGAAGCTCTGCCAGAGGGTGATGGCCCACATGACTTTCGGCATCCACGAAACTTGGTCCTGCCTTGGGATATAAACGAAATTGAGAGAGGTGGAGATCAAGGCGAGGATGATGGCGCCGGCGCCAAAAGCGGCCGTTCCGCCATCAGTGCGCCAAGCCTGACGACGGTTGACAAAGAAACCCCAGATGAGGAGAAAAGAGGTAAAGAGGACGGAAAGAGCGGCATTGCAAACGTTACGCGTATCTGCTGCGATAGAAGCGACGCTGGAGCCACAAATGATAGGGAGAAGTTGCATGATGGCGGAAATGATGGCGAGCGGGCCTGATTTGGAAAAATCGTGGGAAGCCGATCAACGACGCAGGGAACGAATGTCATACCGAGAAGGCCGAAAATGAGTCTAGCCTCGAGATCGGAGGGAAAGAGGAGGGTGAGGAACTGTATGTGTGTGATCTGTTGGACCAGGGCATGAGAACACGAAAACGGAGACGGACGGGACGGACCTGGACGATGACGGAGGTGGTGGCGTTCATGACGACCCAGGTGGCACTCTCCAAGGAAGTCCATGGGTGCTGGTACAAGAGGGTGGGGTCAGTCGAGTTGGTGTAGTAGTTTGAGGAGGGCATTTTGACGGCGAGATAGCTGAGCATGTAGGGCCAGTGCTGGCTCTGCTGCACGGCGGCGGAAAAGATGACATAGATGGTGGCCGTGAGAGATATGAGGAGGGTGGTTACGCCGGCTATCTGAAGGATGTAGTTGGTGCGTGCGAGGGGCCAGTGATACTGCGCGGTGAAGACGAGGTGGAGTAAGAGGACAGAAGTGAGGGTGAGAGCGATGCTGGTGAGGAGGATCTGGACAGGGAGGGACTGGGCAAAGGAGGGACGGTAATCGAGGATGGGGTCGCGAGGATACGAGCTGTTCTGAGACTGGGCCATGGCCACTTGGCCAAGATGGAGGAGGAGGAAGAAGAGCCATGCGACGCTCGCCTTCATCGTTCACACTTGGCCTCTTGGCAAAACTTGACTCTCGCTTGGCCTCTCTCATCGGACTCTGAATTAGTACCCGATGCCGAGCGTACATACATGTACAAATATATTACGGCATCAGCTTGCCACATCGAATGGCCTTGGCTGCTTCGCACTGCGCCTCGTCCCGCAGAAACCGGTCGTAAATCACTTGCACCTGCTCCCGGTCCTACGAAAAACCTGATTCAGTCGAGTGCTATCGTACACGGCGAAACAGCTCACGCTCGTCGTCTTGCCCACACTCTCCCTCGCAGTCAACTGCTCCGCATACACCTTCCACCCCTCACCCGACCCCGCCCTATCATACCCCCGGTGCTCCTCCAAAATATACTCCTTCGCCACCCACGGCGCAATGACCACGTCCAACAGCGACAACGCCTCCCCAACAAAATACGGTCCCCTCACCTCCGCCGCAAACTCGCGTTGCGTCGCATACAGATCCGTCCTCGCCTGGTTCACCTTGGTCTCGTCCTGCGCCTGCAACAACCCCTGCCACGCCTGCAACAGGTTCTTAATCGCATAGTCGATCCAGATCCGCACCCGCGCCCGCTCGTACGGATCCGATGGGAGCAAATTGGGCTTGTACGTCGGATACGCGTCCTCGAAAAACTCGCACAACACGATCGACTCGTACAACGCTTCACCTCGGTATTCGATCGTCGGCACGAACCCCTTGGGATTCAGCTCTGGAGAGCACTTCAGATCACATTCGAGAGATCCATACGTTTGACCAAATTACCGAGGAAATGAGCTTCTTTCTTGTACGGATTGACTTCCTTGTATTGGTACGGAATTCCTCTCTCTTCGAGCGCGATCCAGACCCGCTGGTTGAATGGACAAAACTTGCAACGCCACGACGTGAGCTCTTTCACCGACCCACCTGACAATAGACCACGTACCCATCCAGACCAGAATACGAGGTCCTGTGGATCTTGGTGTTGCGCCGCCGTCTCGGCGGCACGTCCAGTTGCAACAGGGTGCATGTCTTCGTCTGGGTGTCGAGCCATGACTTCAAAACCGTTCGCAACCGGGTCTTTATATTCTCGTCAAGAACCGGCGATCCAAAAAAACACTTACGCCGCTTTTCCGGCGGCCCACCACCTGTAAGGCCGTCACAAAATAACGGTTTCATCAATTTTTAGAGGTAACCTAAACGTAAGATAGAACTTGAAGGAAAATAAAGACCTGAAGTTTGCCGGGCGAAACTTCCAGGATTAAACTTGCCAATTGGGCTTTGTCCAGCCTGGATCGGTGGCAAGAATGAAGTATCAGGAGTGTTGCTTAGTTTAATCAGGCATTCAAACCAAGTTAAAATGCTACAAATCTACCCTTCCTACTTCACCCGAATTTCCTATGCCGGTGTTTGGGATTTGACAGCTAAGGGATGATTCATAGAGTTCCCGGTGGTGACGAATCCACCCGTCGAACAAGGTGATGGTAACAGCAACTAGGGTAACACCAAGATCGTATGCACCTCCCCCTCCTTCTGGCTTCCCCTCCCCTCAAACCGCACATCCACAACCCTCACCACTTCTCCCCCTCCCTCCCCCTCCCTCGCTGTAGCACCCTCCTCACCCCCCAAACCCCTCCGATAATCCATCACCCTCACATGCGGCACCTTGACATACCCACACTCGATCGGAATCACGTTCCATGTCACCCTCTCCTCCCCGCCCGGCAACAATAACGGTAATCGTCCATTCCTTAACCCCGCCACCACGAACCCGTCCGACGGCTGTGGGTCAAGCGACACGCTAATCACCGCCGACCGACTCGCATGGCGGTTTCGGACCGTCAGATGCATCGGTGTCGGCGTGTGCAGGGTCGCGATGGCCGGGACGCCCAGCAGCGCGACCAGGGTTTCGCGTGGCGGACGGAGGAGGGGGAACGGGATGTGTGTCGACGAGCGGGGGCCGTACTGTCCGGGCGATAGCACCCTAGATGTGTTACCGTCGTTAGACATGTGTCGTAGACCGAAATCATGAATGCAGTCCATGCCTTTTCCATGTCAACACGTATTCCCCCGGTCCGAGCAGGACCTCGCCGCCCGTCATCTCGTCCTCGATCGGGGCCAGCGCAATACGACAAACGTCTGAAAACTGGTCTCCAGTGAGATATTCTGCAGTAAAACATCACTCAGAGGCAGAAAACGTCGAGTCATCGCGGGTCACTAACCACCAGGAAATACCCCCTCCACGCCGGCCTCCAACGTCGTATCAACCACCTTCGCGTACCGACTCTCCTGTATCCACACATTCAGCCACACCAAAAACCGCACCGAGGAAACACGCACCACCCGACGCAACGTAACATTCTCCACCTCCACCCCACACGGCGCCGCACACTCTATCACCGTCGTTACCACCGCCTCCCCGCCCCCACACCCTTCCCAATCCGCGCCTTCCAACACGGACAGATCCGCGAGTGCCGGCGGGGGTTCGAGAGATCGCTGGTAGGCCACATCTTGACGCACCACGAACGCGCTCGAGGTCGGGATCAATAACGTCTGTAGGATCTCCCCCGTGTCGTGATTCCGCGAGCCATCCAGCGTCTCTGATGGCGATGGCGCTCGGGTTTGCGTTGGGCCCCTCGCACTCGACTGAACAGACACTTCGATAGTCCGATCCCCCGGTGCCCCGCTGCTCATCAACACCAATGTCTTGACGACCGATACACCCGGCTTGACAGTCCCAAACTGAACGCCCTTGATCAATCCCGACGATTTCTGGTCGTCAAAGGTAGCGAATTGCACTGTCGACGTCGAGCGTGAGCGGTGAGTGATCGGCGCATGGCTGGGGTGAAATCGGCGAGGGATGGAAACACACCTGCCTCGTCCACCTCGGTTGGCGGCAACAACACGTCGACGACCACGTCTAGCGCCCGATCGTCCGTGTTGGTAATCTCGACCACGATCGGGTACGCCTCGTCCAACAACGCCGGCTCATGGTGCGAAAACGAAATCAAGAGTTGGTGCGGACGATGTCGAACGCTAACAAAAAAAACGTATCGTACATATGGGCTGAAAACAAGAGGGACCAGCACACTCACATGACGCTCGCAGAGTCGTCCCTCGTCACGGGAATAAAGGACACAGGTCGCACCGAACTCAACCACCGAGGCGTGACGAGACTCGATTCGCGCGACGCACAGGGCTCATGCGGCACTTCGATCGTCCAACTCCCTTCTTTCAGCGTCACCACGATGGTCGAGACCTACGCCATTGATCCTGTCATCGTGACTGAATGAAAAAAAAAAGGATAGGATGGCGCGTACGCTAATTACACCAGGCACGTCCGAGGCCAGCGTACCCGTGAAGACGATCTGGTCCCCAGGCCGCCACCTCAAATGCACCCTCACCTCAACGGGCTTCTCTCCCCGTATTTGACCCAGCGGCACGAGCCGCATCGGTTCCAAATGTGTAGCCACGTCGTGGTGAATGAGGATTGGCGTATACCCTTCCGAGAACAAGATCAAAATCGAGTGTATCGGTAGTGCAGAGATCGCGGCGTCCGACGGCGCAGCCAGCGAGATTTGGAAAGCGGCCTCTTCGCCCACTCGGACGTCGGGTTTCCAAAACACCACCGAGGTGTTCACTGTACAAGGTGTCAACACCATCGACAGGGATGACTGTCCTAGTGCGTACAAATTGGTTCAGATTCCTTAAGGTCGACGACCAAGATGTCGTCTGTAGAAAACGGAACAGAGCTCTGCCCCTCGAGATTTAGTGGTGTTTTCGCTGACACGTGAATCGCATCGCACCTGGAGAAGTGTCAACAAATCGTCTTGCAACGTCCCCGGCTCGTCAATGTCGCCTATACCCCGCAGCATAAGGATCAGCATTCAACAACGGAACCACCCATCCACGCACCATATCCGATCATTTCTACCAACAGCCTCACCGTCAGCTCCACGTCGCCCAACTTCTTCGCACAGGCATACCAAGTGGGAAACAGTGGACGGAGCATCGCATTCCACTTCTCTCGACGGTATGTCTTGGCGATCCGTTCAAAGAACCTATTGCCCATCAATTTGACCTGTGCAGCTCCACGGAAAGAAAGAAATCCAAGCATACGCACCGAATCGCCAACTCGAATTTTCCCGACTGGTGATACGTATTCGCGATGCGACACGCAATCCACAACGTCAATCTCCCCTGACTTGTCATCGAACTATACTTTTTGAACAACTCGTACGATTTCGTGTAAAGCTGCCACCAAGCAGAGACACAATGTCAAACCAAACGCACACTCGGCCGAAAACGACGGATACCTCCAACACGATCGTCAAGTGATCCACCTTTTTCTCGTTGGCAAATCCAGGCGCCGCATTCGTCCCTAGCGACGCGCTCTCGCCCGCCAAAAACCGCTCGCGTCTGGCTTCAGTACAGCGCGCCGCCATGTAATAGTAATGACCCGGATGTTGCAGTGCATGGCTGGGATTCAATCCGAGCACCCGGACAGCGTCCATGTCGGGGGGTGCACCCCCGGACGCTCGCGTGAGTGGGGCGTGCGTCGGAAATGTAAGTGTAGAACGGGAACCTTGCTCGAGAAGTTCTGCAAGCACGCGGTGTCTGGGGAGTCCGTGAGGCGAGCACCCACAGGACGCGATGCAATGAGACCTACTGCCGCGCCATCCAACTCCAATACTCGAACGTCTCCTCGCCGATACCCCAACCACGCGAAAAATCGGCGAAACGGCGCATGTGAAGGTTGTGATGCGACAGCGCAAGCGAATGCTCGTTGTTGTAGAGGTAGAGCTTCGTGATCTGAGCACACGCATAAGCGTTTTCCAACGGTTGTTCCCAAGTGTGGGTCTCACCTTGAAGTTGATGGTGTCTGCAAGCACCTTGGCTTCTGCCCATCGCTTGGTTCGAGGGGGTAATATGGCAGTGGATCCAAACATGATCATCAGTGTCGTATACGCATCCTGATAATGTCTGGATGATGTCAGAGAAGTAATAAAGTCTTAAGGCGTCTGACACACTTGAGCGCGACCTCGTCTTCCCCTCTGAATTCTGCAAAGCATGCCATCTTGTATTCGTATCGGACCGTCCAACCTTCTGGGCGAAGTGGGCGTGGGGTGGCAGCGCCGAGGGGAATCAGGGGAGGTGGGTTATAGGACGACGCTTGTGAGTGTCGATTGCGCTTTCGACGGACTCGTTTCGAGTGAGAAGTGTAGTACTCCACGGCGGGCTCGTACAGCGCGTCTTGCAAGCTGACAGAGTGAGCGGAGGAGACGAAAAGAGACAGTGCCAACCCACCTCCGAGCAAACTCGTCCAGTTCCGCTGGACCGACGGGACTCAAGACAAACAGTGCCGCTCTCGAATCCAGTCCACTTTGCCTTCGGATATAAGATAGACGACCGTCCAGGGACGGATCGTCTATTGGACGTCACATGCTGATAGTGGCGAGGAAACGTGGATCGGAGACATACCGAGCATCCGTCTGCTGGCCAACAACACGACCGTGAGCTTGATGTTTCGTTCGCTCGTGGACTTTTTACGCTGCGCGACCTCTGCGCTCAGCTCTGTATCCCTTTTCCGTTCCGCTTCGGCGCGTTCGCGTTCGTGGTCGGCGTCTGGTGGATCGAGCGGGGAACGCGGTGTAGCATTCGGCGCCTCGAACATGCGCAAGAAGAGGACAAAGACACTTGGGAGAAAGGCGGTATGTTTGCGAATCCATATCGGGGCTATTAAGCCATCGGGATAGAGCGGGGAGGAAGGAGTGAGCGGGGACAGTGGTGAGTGGGCAGATGGGTAGGAGGGGTCCTCGGGTGGGACGAGCTTGCGGGGCGGGAAGCGGACATTCTTGTCGACGAGGACCATGTGGAAGGACTTGGATCGCTGTGGGGCCCATATGGAGGGGCGGAGTTGTGACTGGAGGGTATCGCGGAGACGGGAGACGAGGAGGTCAAACGGATCCTGGGTCTTTGGGGGCAGGGGCGGGGGCGACGAAGGGGTGGCTGGCCATGCGGGGATGGCGTTGGCAGCATCGAGGCCAGCGACGAACATGACCGGCGAGAGCTGCCCCAACAGTTCGACGGGATACGAGTTCATCGTGATCGCGGTGACCCCACCGTGGGAATCGTCGATCCTGACTACAGCGAGCTCCTATCTGGACTGGACCCCTCTCCTCACTCGACGACGATGACCACACCAGGAGAAGGTTGTACATGCCAAAGCAACTGCGGGTACGCTCTCGACAACATGCTCTTCACTGTGCCAACCTGACTGTGCCCAGCACCTGCGGGCCCTCTGGGACCGGATGTGCTTGCCCCAAGGGAAAGTGTAACTGCAGCCCATGCGTAAATGCCCCTCACTCGACCAAGGTACCCTCTTCCTCTATCTGCATCGGACTCGAGCTGACACGTCGTGCGTGCAGTGTGACTGTCGTGGTTCTGGTGAAAACTGCGTGTGCACTGCGCAAGGCCAGGCTTGCACTTGCGCATCCGAGTAGAAAGTAGCGCGTTGGGAGTAGCAACGAAAGAACAAGTCTTGTCCTTCGTGTACGATATGTGACCAGCCGAGCGACCTTGTATTATTAGGGGCTTCAACTATCCCGCAACACCTTCCATTTTCGGATGTCCCACTCCTTGGCTGCTTATAAGCAACTCGAGCAGCATGCAACCAAAAAAAACGAATCCCCTGCTCATCGATTGAGACCGGTCATTACTTCCCATCATGCACGCCCACTCCACCACCCGTACCATCTTTTGCTTCTGGGTCACTCTCCTTGCCATGGCTGCACTAGGTCAGTCACTCGCATCACGAAAAAGAGAAATCCAACCTTCCTCCATCTAGCCGTCTCCTCGCCCGTAGATCCCAGCGTCGCGGATGCCATCGGGAGCAACTTCAACCTCTCGTGTCAGCACGGATGCCCCGCTGCATCTAGCGCACAGCAGCTCGTCAGCCGTCCCCCTTCCACCCCAAACGTGCGTGATGCTGACCGACCAATCTCTTCAGAACACAAACGCTGCCCTGGGTTCGGCAGTCAGCCCGCTCTCCGTATATGGAGGTCTCGTCCTCGCGAGCGGCGTTCTTGCCGCTATATGATCCATGGTCACACAGGTGTGACCTGGGTTATCTTCCATGTAGTATTTGGACATTTTACTGTAGCAATAGCCAAGGGACAGCACTCCCCATAATTGATAACGTATGTGGCGATCACTCAGAGTGTGGACACAATAGTGAGACTCAGACGTGCGATCAACCTAGTTGCCTCAAACGAACCAACTATTCATACAATCCTTCAAACTCGTCATTCAAACTCGTCATTCAAAGCGCCCAACACGAAACACCCATAGACCTATGAAAATGACTTCCCCAACGTCCCGGACACCTTTGGACTAAATCACCGACTACGTCAACATCGCTCACAGACACCTGCTCAAAAAACTAACCGTCGCACTCCACAGCAGTAGCACGCTCTCGCAGATAACACCACCACAGCGATCCACGTCAGAATCATCGCCACCAGGATCATCCACACCGCATTCCCAAACTGCACGCTGAAACTCGCACCCGAGAACAACGAATTGATGTTGTTCTTGACGGCGACCACGAGGGCCACGTCCGCCGCAAACACGACGCTCCCGAGGATCGCCGCCATAATGGCAATGATGAGCGCAATGATGGCGATGGCATGTGAGTGCAAGAACAAGGAGAAGACAAAGATGATGGTCGAGAGCCCCGCCACGACGAGATGGAGCGAGAGGAGCACCAACAGACCCGTCTCGGCCACGTTTGCGAGCTCTGTCGAGAGCCCGACGTCAATGAGGAAATCCGTCGGGATCGTGTACCCGAGCTGCGGACCGTAGCATGCACCTTGCGCTATGGTCGAATCGAACGCGCTGCGAAAAAGGTTAGTAGCCAACGATGGGAACAGCACGGTCAGAATCCACTCGCTTGGTCGCACAGACGCCCCATATACCAAAGTAGAGGCTCGTGGCCGCATTCGAGACGGGGTTCATCGAATTCAACGCAGACACCTCGATGATATATATCGAGGGTGTGATCGTCAACGACAGTCCGACCAAGAGGAAGAGCAAGAAAGCGATAAGGAAGATCGTGAACGTCGTCAGAGACACCACGAGGTGCTTCTGCAGCGGACGGGGAATCTTGAGTCCACATATATTGAGCGTAGCCACCATCGCTCGTTTGCAGAGGAATTGAGGGAGCGGGGACGGACAGGAAGGATGGGCCCAGTCCCATGGTGGGTAAACATAATTAGGGTTCACGTGGGCAGCCGGAGCTTCGCACCTCGAGACGGTCTAAACAAATTGAGTCGTCACACAAGAAGTGCTGAATCAATTGAGATGGAATGAGGCCTGGTGGCATCTTGGGACCAACGTGTGTGAACTGTGTCTTTTCGGAATCGGAGCGTATTGAACAAAATAGGCATGATACGCGCTGGCAACTTGAGGGCCAGACTCAGGGAGTCTGCAAGCAGGTGTACGTTCGTCCCTGTCCCCACGCCCGCGAAGGGACGCTCGAGCGACACCCAAATGGACATTGTCAAGGGGTCAACTTGCTGGGTAAGTTCAGGGACCTATGACCACCAGTCACGTAAAACTACACTATGTGTTAACTCCGAGGTTCAATGTTTTGCAATGTTCACTCACCCATTTCTTCCGTCTTGCCAATCACCTGGTCGTACTAATAGTGTCGAGCTTCTCGGTGAGTTGCCATTAGATTAACTTGTTACTTGACATCTCGTTTCTATTGGAGAGTCACGTGATCACTCATTGGGGCAGACAGTGTTACTATATTCTAACTCTGTGTTCCATGTCTGTACCCTATTATGATACGTGGAGGATGGATCAGATAGTATATCCAACCCCAGCGCTGCACGTTATTCGGTCGGTGACGAGGGAACGTTGGAACGCAGAAACTCAATCTTGGTATGTAGCATGTTCATTCTTTTCGCACGCAGGCCCGAACAAATGATCCTGAAGATAATTGAGTAACGAGGAGAATATGAAAGCCTGTATGAAAACTCAAACGCATCCCAATTGATGCGACACCACAACGACGTGCCTGCACCGTAACCCACTCCCTCCCCAAACAACGACCTTGCCCGATACCGTTGTACGTATTTCCCCTCTTTTATGCCATTATCATTCATCCAAATCCAGAGCACCCACGTCGAGTTCTCCAAAGACCCCCCGACAATTACCCTGCCAATTGTCTCCCCAGGTACCGTCCATCCAAAAAGGGCCGCAGCCGCCGAAAGATATTCCAGTACTTGGTCGCCAACGTACGTACGCCCTGCCTGGAAACATCTCCCTTTATGCCAGTCTGATCGCTCCTGTAGGAACAGAAACGATGGTTGTGGTTTGTCCACCATACGTGGCAGTCCTGGCGCGCACACTACGTCAAGCATGCAGACCAATTCGATACGCTCATCCTCAATTACCAACAGAAACACGACATCACACAGATGGAGAGTCGGAAGAGGGTTTCCAAGCCAATGCCGATTGAGATGCCCGGACCGAGTGCAAAATGCGTCAAACCCGAGGCGGAAGATAGGGTCCCTAGTAGGTGTGACCATGTTTCAACACAAGCTCTGAAGAACATCCAGTGAAGTCTGGATGAAGGGATGAGCTCAGGTCGTTATATTTAGACTATAGTAGGCATATAATAGACACAAAACACTGTACAGAATGGTTAGCCCTAACACAAAAAACTATACTAATAGGGGATAGTGCCTTAGAAATGTGCTGCTAAGGGTGCAACACAGCCACAGTTTGTTCCAGCAATATGTTACATCCAGTGTCAGATGTATCCATGTCTAGTAATATAATCAATTGAATAGCATAGAGATGAGAGTATATGTATACAAACTTTCCAGTTGCACAGATGCCTGTGGAGGAAATTTCATCTTGCACAAATCCCCCCATACATTTCTCTTGGTGAACATCTCTTCAGCACGCTTTCTCTGCTGCACATGTTGCTTTTCTACAGGCAGTAGTAGGTCATCAGGCTGGACTGCCTGTATCACAAGTGCTTCCCATTTAGTAAATAGTACCACAACTGGCACTAGCACCCAGTTCAATGAGCTCAGAAAGCATCATCAAAAGGAATTCATCACCTTTTCCAATGTTACACTCATTAAAGAACTTTCTCTCTGCAACAGTGATAGCACAATGAAGTTGATCCATTGGAATACAGTACCTGCTTATATTGAAGTTGTCAGAACACAGCACAATGTACCCACTCACCATATGGCATTGAAAGGCATATTTGCATGCTCTGCAATGAACTTCTTCATTCTCTCAAACTCATCCTCACGGCCAGCCTCAAAACCAGGAGAATCATAAAATATGAATTTCTGGTTGCTTTCTAAAACCATCTCATGATTGATATCATGGGGTTCATACTGCAGAAAGTGAGATGGGTTGCGAAGACACTGTAAGGACATTCACAGTAGGCATGACACTCACCTTCCTGGACCCCTCGGTCACAAGATCAACCTGATTGCATGTCAATGGTATTAGTACCCAGTATGCCCCGGCTTGGTAAACCATACCCTTTTCCCTTGCTCGTTGTAGATCTGTGAATCTTCTGTCAAGTTGCAGATTCTCTGAAGAATGGTCGTCTTGCCGGCACCCGCCCTGCCGACGATAAGAATTTTACACCATCCAGACTGTTCCATGAGGTCCGGTTCAACATGCTGCGTGGAGTTGGCAACATCGGAAGCATTCGTCTGCACTTTGGACACGCTCGAGTTGTCGGAGCGTGGCTCGAGAGAGGTGGGGTCTGTTCCCTGTTCCCTGTGTGTATCTGAATCTATGTGATGTGTCTGAAAAATGACAGCGTTAGCGTCTTTGGCTTGAATCGGGAGGGTGCTGGGGTTGTCGGGGATCGCGCTGGGTTGCATGTCGGGGACGCTGGAACGTTCAACAGGCACTGGAGACGGGTCTCCACCGGCCGTGCGGAGTTGGAAGCGTCCGAGTTGTTTCTTGAAGGCCTTCATTGCAGGAGTGAATAAGAAAGCTGAGAGGTGAGTGAAGCACAACTGATAGCTTGGAAGGCAGTGTTGGATCACAAGATGGGCACCACTGCGGGGTTGTAGCGTCGCTTCATGCACGACACAATTACTAGGTAACAACATCGAACATACTTTGCGAGAACCACCAAATCCCCACGTGCAGTGAAATTTCTACCACAGATGAACCCAACTGGATTCACATAGTGAACAGAAGAAACGACTTGTTAGAAACGCGCGGGGATCTACTAGTCCTACGACGTGGGTTTTGAACGACCGCATCACCGCCACACAACCTGCCCCGTTCTTGTAACCAACGGCGAAGAGGGTCGACTGTCGTCGAGTTTGCCTACGGGTAATTGCATTCAGCAAGTACTGCTCTTGTCTTCGTGTCTCTGCTGAACTACTGACACTTCAGCCGTACTAGAGTCTAGAACACGGTATAGGTCAACTAAACAGGTGATACCACCCAGTCGGGGCAACATTCCAGCAAGTTTGTACCGAGTCAATCACACCTCGTTGTTTACGACAACATCTCGGCACCATTAAGCAAGGGAGAGCCATCATGACCGACTATAGCTGTTGGAAGAGCGAGTATGATTGGGACGTCTCGCTGCATTCGAAGTCGCAATCGAGGGAAACTGTGCTATGCGTCCTTTTCGACAATGGGACCCAGCACCAATTCTCGAGCGTCCGTATAACCTTGTTGTGTAGCAACGATGTCACTCCCGAGCATCTCGAAGCATGGGTACGCAGGTTTCCTTTGCAACATCCGTTCTGGTTCGTTGATTATTGGTCGTGACCCCTCAGCAAATTACACCCCGATCATCCCCGCTATCCGTTATTAACCATCTTTCTTCCGTGGCCCAGGACACGCCTGTGACACAGAACGCTGCCTCACTCCCAATCTGCAATGTAGTATTTATGACGGATCAACACTCGGCTCGCTTCCAGACCATATCTGGAGTGGCTAAAGTCTGCGGGGAACTTGTGCTCAGCGAAGCCGGTTCTCCAGAAGGCTCTCGCAACACCATCTTTGAATTCGACCAACCGCTGACGGAAAACACGCAGAGTGTATCCGTCTCGTTCATCAGTTCATACCTGCTACAGACCATAATCACCCGCGGCGTTTTCTCCAACCCTTCGGCCGACGATTCTGCGACAGTCGGTCGAGTCGTGCGCGTCTTGCCAGTCGTCCCTATGAGCAGACGCAGAGCCATCCCCCTTCCCATAGATGTCCTCCTCATCATCTTTGAAAACTTGCGCTTTCCACTGACATATCGCAGTTGGCGAAAGGATATCTTGTCCTCCGCATTGGTGTGTCGGGAATGGACGTGTGCGCTCGACATGCTGTTGATCGATTTTCGCTTGGAAGATAACCAACAGGGACATCCTCCTGAGATAGCCAGCATTGCGAAAGGACTTGCTGCGCACCCTAATCTTGGCCTTGGCATCAAGTACCTCTCGGTCGGCTACTTGGAGAAACACCCAACCTGGGACCCTTATCCAGTACTGCCCCCGGACCATCCCTCACCAATGTTCCTAGCCAAGTTGCGGTTACAACAGAGTGACCTGCGTCGCTCACGGTTTGCTAAAGCCTTCCTGTCCATCCTACGTGTCGCCGAAAACGTTCAGGCCTTGTGTCTCGATCCAGGGAAGGACTTGGTCGTTCCACCGGACGATCTCGCGGATGCGCTTCGTGGGCTGAGTAAACTGGAAGCATTCAGAGGCAAGTGTACCCTCAGCATGGCTCAATTAACGTCCTGCGTCGCTACATGGCCATCGTTAAAGTGTCTCTCCATCCTGGGTGTCCTCCCTCCCAGCAACCACACCCTCCTATTAGCCCCGCCATCCTGTTGCCTCACCGAGGTCGAGTTTGTGGACGTTCCCATCAAGGACGACGAGCTCACATGCCTCGTGAGCGCATCCGGCTCAACCCTTGAACGGCTCACGTTGAACGGCATCTCACGACTGACCAATGCAGGACTCGGCGCCGCCCTGAACGCCGTCTGCACATCGCTGACCTACTTGTACATCATGAGCGACGCACTCGCACGGGATCGAGGCGAGGAGCATGCGCTCGACGCCACCATCACGCGCATGGCACGCTTGACGAGCCTGAAGATCGTCCCGGAAGTCGCTTCAGAACGGATGGTGGAGCGACGGGCGGAAGCGTTTGTGCAACGGACCACGCCTGCCCTCTCCGAGGTCCGTCTGCACCTGATGATCAGACGTGGGTCTCGGGATGGCGGTCTGATTGAGGCGGTGGAGCGTGATTGGCCTGGGTGGAAGACGAGGAAGGACAACGGTCCAGCAGGGCTTCGGTTGTAGGTAGTGTTGTAAGACGACTGACTCAGTCTGTTTCGCCAAGTCCAATCCGACTCAGCCGTTAGCAGATCTGATCGAGCATGATCGGGGAGACATACTAATGAATGACGTCATCAATTGTAATCAAAGGAGGTCTGCCCTATAAAATCATTCACCTCTCCTCGCCGTACGAGTGGCCGCTAGGGTCGAAACTGACCATGCATCGTTTTCTCAACGCCTTCAAGAACCACGGCTCGATTCAGTCAGAGAAACCAGTCAATATTAATGGCACCCTGCCATCCCCGGTCACCCCGACCTCCGCAAGCGAGCGGTCCGACGACGAGGAAGGCTCCGATTTCCATCTGGACCAGAGCCCGCTAGAGATACCTGACCCTATCGATGGCAATCATATCGACGGCGCTGAACTCGCCGCCCTCGTAGCTCAATATGGACACGCCCCAGCCACTGCTTGGCTCGAGAGAGCGCGGTACCGTATCTGGCGACCATCCGACCCTGTTCCACAGTCGTCGTTCCTCCCCGTTCAGGGGTACTTGCATACCAACGCTTGGGTTTTTGCTTGGGGGAGTCCCCTTGTCTCTGACACGGCGGCGCTGAAGCCGACCGTATCCCAGTTCATCACGTGGGTCCAGTCCCATGATCTGCGTCTCGTGTACTGTTGCGTCCCCGAGGAGATCGAAGAGCTGTTGGCTGATATGGGGTGGTCGACCGTCAGCTGTATCAGCGAGGACGTCATCGACCCTCAGCACGTTCTCGAGATGACGCAGGAGGATGGCGAGGGTGGGCACGGACCCATGGTCAAGGATCTGAAGAAGAACCTCAGGCGGGCGGACAGAGCGAACGTGGAGGTTAAGCGCATCATGCGACAAGATTGGTCTGATGATCTTAGGCGAGAGATTGAGGAGGGTATCGCTGCCTGGAAGCTCGTTCGCAAAGGTCTTCAGCTGGCCGCTGTGCGTACCATCGATCAATCCATACCATATACCATACTGAGTATCGTCAGACGTCCTTTGACCCGTGGCTCGACTTCGAGAATCGGGAGTATTGGGTTGCGCTCCAACACGGGAAGGTAGGAACATTGGACATTTCTAAGAGTATCCAACACATTACCGGTCTTGTAGGTGATCGGCGTCTTGATCCTTACTCTGGCAGGGGATTCCTATGTCATCAAGAACGCTGCTCCATTCCCCGATGCACCGAAAGGCACATCCGAACGGTTGATCCATACAGTTCTGCGAGATCTTCACGAGCAACATCCCGAAGGGGTCGCATATCACAAGTCAGGCCATCCTATGGTCACGTTTAACATCAGCGCAGCGAGTGACCTCAGGCCAACTAGGAATATATCTGGATGGAAGTTCACGTGGCTCAGCCAGACGTACACAAGCGTCGCGCGCGGCACCCACCTCCTCAATCGACACGATTTTCGGGTCAGTTGGTTTCATATGTCAGGAGCCTTACTAACCGGCGGTTTTCTTAGCGCAAATTTGATACATTTGCCCAGCGGATGTTTGTGTGTTACCCAACCGAGGACGGATTTGGGTTGGATGGCATAGAGAAACTCCTGAAGTTGTTACGGCGTTGAGATGAACCCGTGAAACGCTGATTTTCGTCTTGGCATCATTATAATTCGGCGCGATCTTAATGTGTACATTGCATATCGTTAGAATACCGTTAATCACTTCGCCAAAGCCGGCACGACGACTTGTCCAATGCTTTGCGTATCGACTTATCCTTTCTATTGGGTGCAAGAGCGATGCAAGTGGAAATGTTTTCCGGCTTTTCTGTCCAGACATGATGTGGTATCGGCGATGGCTCAGCGCCGGAGAGTGCAGCAGAAAGCTTCTCAAGCGTAGATATATCTGGTGTCTGAAACACAAGCCGAATTGTATTGTTAACCGTGCACAGAGCAAAAAAACGTCCAAAATGGACGCAACACACCTGAAGCACGACCTACGTGGATCTGTATCAATTATACGCAGATCTTGATCCTCGAGGCTCACCTTGCGCATGTTCCCGAGGTCTGCCAGATAGTCGATCGTCTCTTGTCGTTCGCGCGTCTCGTGGAGAATCTGCCGGTGAAAGGCGTTAACGCTGCGGGAAGACACGGTCACGTATGTGATACGCATACCGCAGTGGCC
>JBBPNB010000133.1:0-37117 GCA_038090635.1 Rubroboletus satanas
CGGTCGTCCTTGAGCCCCTGGTATACAAGCTTGTCTTGATACCTCTGTGGGACCTAGTAAACAAGAGGAGTCGCTTGTCTAGCAAAGCATTAGTTACCTTCAAGTCGTCACGTAGTACATTAATCTCGTCGTCTTCCTTTTTATGCTGGTCAGAATCCTCGCCTTTTGCTTCAGATAGCTTGAATGCTTCGACAAAGGTTCGCGTTACGCGCACAAAGTCCCCTAGAGTCATTGATGTCCCAAACGGGGCATAGATACGAGCAGCAAGCTTGGCAGATCGAATTATATCCCAGGAAGGTGCATCAATAGTTTGAGAACTAATCAGCTGATGTACTCGTGCTGTGACGTCTCGAATGCAGGCGAAGTTCACAGGGGCGAGAAGCTCTGGGTTGTCCTATACAAAGAAAATGAAAATTTAGAACAAAGGAGTGCGAAGAAAAACATCCTTGGACGCACCCTCGGGGTAAACTTCATGGGAGGATTGAAGGTGACCAGTACATCGGAGCGGAAATGTTGTCGATGCCTTTTACAGTTGACTGACTGACGGGTAGAAGCTGGCCATACCGAACTACTTACATGTATGTGATGGAACAAGTGAGAATGGATATGGAGAACTCGGGATTGTCGCGATTTCGGGTGAGAACATCAGAGACGAGTCTTGCGACTGAGATGGATATTTCAACGAATGTGATCGATGGGGCTATAGACAGACGAACCACCAGTTTTCAAAGGAGCTATAGTGGGATGATAGCGGCTCACACCCTCTGGAAACAAACATACAGCATCACCAGCTTCGAGTACCTAGAAGGTTTGGGTGAGCTGCATTACACCCGAGGGCTAAGGATGAATGGTTTTTACCTGCATGAGTGTTTCCATCACCTCGGAGTTGTCAATGTCACCTCCAGGAGAGTCCTGGCGTCTCTTGATGGGAACAGTCCCAGCAGACTCGATAAGCCAGCTAGTGAACGTCTTACGCCCGAACTGGGTAGACTTGGCGGTCAGGCGGAGCATATTACGCGTCTAACACATTTGGCTCAGCAGCTGAATATGGAAGTAAGTAATTGCTCATGATTACCCCGGGGGGGATGGCGGTGACTAGGATGCTATGGCGGGATGGGTTGTAAGTAAATAACATTCTCTGGAGTGAGGACATACATACAGAGCATCGGTCAACGAGTTGCTGTGATTTGCACATACGATGCTGGATTTGGGTTACTGTAAGGCCGCTAGGAATTGGGTACGGTGGAGCTTATCGCACCAAGGTTCTCCAGTCTTGGGTATGAATTCAGTATTCTCCACGACTATCGTTCCATAGAAAATCTTGAGGACAAAGCGGAAGAGAAGACTAGCAGGCGGTTGAATGGCAGTGTAAGGAGATGACAAGGAAGTACAGACCGAACGAAAATGTACGACCAAGGAGTGGGAGAACCTTTTGGCATGAGAATACAAGTCAAGCTGTGCAGCTCGTAAATAACTTTTGACCTGATACGAGATCTACCAAGTGCAATGGAGACAGCGTTGGCAAAAATTCGACCGCACACGTCTTCTTCTCTTCCCCATCAAAAGACACCCGCGACGCTCCTCCATGCACTCGAGTCCACCTTGACAGAGACCCACACAGATCGCACGCCGACCGCTTACTTCGCCACACTCATAACCGTCCTCGATGGCACATTGCAAAAGAAAAACACCGCGCTAGGCGATGGTGATGTTCTACCGGCCGTTCTCTACCTGCTTGCCTTGGTAGCACCATTCGTCCCCCATCCGGTCATCCAGTCAAATCTGAGTACCCTTCTCTCGCTCACCGCCCCGTTATTTCCCTCTCTTTTAGACCATGCCCCTCCGCTAAGATCTCAGCTCACCCTGTACAACTCCATTTTCCGTGCTCTTGACCGATCACAATTGGACATGCCAGCCATGCGTCAATCCTTTGCAACCGTCCTGCAACTGTGTCTAGATAACCGACCAAAAGTGCGCAAGCTAGCCGTCGATCTGGTTAACAATGTATTGTCAAACCCACCAAGCCCGCTTCTACGCCATCCCTACGCCGAGCGCGTCGCTGAGTGGATGCAAAATTCCCTTCATCAAGCTAGCTCTGGCGTCTTCCCAAAATCAAAATCCGCTACAAAAGGGTTTTTGGTTGACAATGCCACCCGTCTCCTTGCATTGCTACGTCCTATTCTACCCAATCTCCCACTCGATGTGAGCACTATGTTCCAGTGCTCGAATCAGCCCCTGACTGGCAAGAAAAGGTCATTCCACCCATTACAACCATCCTTTTAACTTTACCTAGACTTGGCAACCCATATTTATCACAGTCCTCCTACTCAATTCTTTCTGACTTGCTTTCGGCCTCAGTCAACTCAGGTACCCAAAGTGGTACAGAGCAGATCCCCGTAGTGCTGAGTGCCGTGCTATCGTCCCCACCCCTAAAGTCGGATATCACGGTTGCTCCATCGTGGTTGCGAGTCCTAGGCGACGTCATGCTTGCTTGTCGCTCTGCAGATCCAGAAGAGTCGTCACAGGAATTCATCAAAGTTTGGAAAACCGTGTGGTCCTTCTTCGAGACGAGCCATACGCAAACACAGAAAGCTGTTGCACAAGCACTTGAATCACTCGCCCAATGCATCACATTGCCTATGGCTCGCACAGCGATCCTAAATACACCAGATGGTAAATCACCCGTTCGGGTTGCTGTTGCGCAAATTACGAAAGCTTTGGATTCCTTGGCCTACGCGTCTGTCGTCCCAGAGTTGCTGCATGTCGTATCCTCGCTCATCTTGAGCCTCAATATGCGCTTCGAAAATGGCAAATTGACTCTCGCAGCCTCAACGTTGCTCTTACCACTGGTACAGAAAATTGCCGACCTTCGGATTCAAAAAAATTTTGAACACAAGGAAGCTGCAGATAGTGTCATATCGACAGCGATGAGAGTTATGGGACCTGCCGTCGTGCTCGAGGAAATCCCGCTGAACCTTGAGCCTCAGGACCGGTTTGTAATTATCCCACTTTTTTCGCAATTGACTGAACTCTTCCGCAGTCAAGCAGGACGTGAACCCCGCGCTTTCTTGTTACCAATGCTTGCTCAGCCACATTCTTCTCCCTTGGGACACTTCGTCTCTTACTTCGTTCCTCTGAGCGAACGGATGTTCAATCTTCAAAATAAAGCCGAGGCCGATGGCAGACAGTCTGAGGCAAAGGTCTGGAACGTGCTCATTTCTCAAGTTTGGGCGGGCTTCGCAGGGTATTGTCATGCACCTCCGGACGTTAAAAATGCAAGTACTCGAATATCATGCCCTTCCACGCTCTTTCATCTGATGCCCTACAGGCGCTCACGCCGGCTTTCTCTCAACTTTTATCTCAAATACTGTACACACAACCCGAGCTTCGACTCTCAGTGCTCAAGGGCCTCAAGTCTTTGGTTGAATCCAGTCTCGCCGTATCACAAGCTGACCCCGAACATTTTACTGAAACCTCCGTTGTGGAAGGTTCCATCACCCACGAAGAGGCGATCCAGAACGTCGCTTTTCTGAAAACGCAGGTGGAGAGCTGGTTCGCTGTATTCTTCAACGTGTTTAGCAGTGTCGGGAGGGAGGGCAGGAGTTTTGTTGGAGACGTCATCAGTGTTTGGGCAAACATCGCCGACTCTCGGGAAATCTCGAAAGCATATCTCAAAGTCGTCGAGCTGTTCCGGCAAAACCTTCAAAGGCTCACTGCTGCGCCAGACGTGCAGCAGAACGCGGAAACGACCACCATGACACAAGATCTACTCATACTGCTCTTGCCTAGCCTAGAAGCGCAAGAATTGATGTCCCTCGCGCAGATCTGCATGACCAACGAAGTACTGTGCTGCAAGGACAACGGCGTGCAAAAGCGAGGCTACAAAACTCTCGCCAAGGTATTGAGCAGCGGGAAAGTACAAACTGATACGCTTGCAAGCTTACAGCAACTTGACTCTTTCACTACGGGTCTTTCACCTGCCGCTAAAAAGGATCGTTTCGTGTTACTGAGCAATCTCATACCAAACATACTACCAACATCGCTACATATAATCCCGTCTCTCATTCCCGAGGCCGTGTTGGGCACCAAGGAACCGTCGGAAAAGGCTCGATCTGCTGCCTTCGAGCTGATCGTGTGTATGGGTCACAAGATGAGTCAGGGTGGCCTAGTTCAGAGACAGATGGTTGATGGTATGGATGAAGACGTTCCTCCTGAAGGTTTGTGCTTCCGGATAAGCATCTCTGTCAGGGACTTCACCATTTTCATGTACACCACCCAGCAAACGCGAGCATAAATGAGTACATGACTATGGTTGCTGGTGGACTAGCCGGGGCAACACCCCACATGATTAGCGCAACCGTGACCGCGATCTCCCGACTCGTTTTCGAGTTCAAAGGTGTGGACATGGCATGCCTTACATTCACACTCTCTGCTAATGTACTACGTCGTCGTGCAGATACCATCGATACACAGATGCAGACCGACATCTTTACGACTCTTCTTGTTTTCTTGTCTTCGTCGAATCGCGAGATTGTCAAGTCTACCCTTGGTTATGTCAAGCTCGCGGTCCATACACTGCCCGCTGACCTCCTCCGACCATATCTAAGCAATCTGGTCCCTGCGCTTCTGGCGTGGTCACACGACCACAAGAACCATTTCAAGGCAAAAGTGCGCCACATTTTCGAGCGGATGATACGACGCTTTGGATGGAACGACGTATATCAAGCCGCGGGTGAAGAGGAGGCCTCCAAGGTCCTTGTCAACATTAAGAAACGGAAGGAAAGGGCCAAGCGCAAAAGGGCTCGCGAAGAGGAGGACGAGGAGAACGAGGTAGTACATTCCTGGATGATATTTATCAATCACTGATCAGTTTCTCAGGTACCCTCTGGGAAGGCGGCGACGGGTGACGCTTTTGAAGATGTTCTCTACGGAAGTGAGAGCGAGCTCAATGAAAGCGATGACGAAGGACAAGCACAACGCGAGGGTAGCTCCAAGCGCAAGGGTGGCGACCATGGTTTACGCCTTCGCGTGGACGATGACGAACCGATGGATCTTCTGCAGGGTGCTGTCTCGCGAATGACGAGTACGTACTGCGCGAACTTTTACCGTGTCTTCTTGTTGATGTACCCTGTCACACAGACGCGAAAACTGACCGCAGGCGAAAACCTGGGCAGGATGCCAACCGTTTCAAAACCGACGAAGAAAGCGGGAAGTTGGTCGTTCCTGCAGAAGAGTCCGATTCGGACATCGAGGTCAGCGCTCGCAAGGCTGCCAAAGACGTCGCAGGAAACGCATACAAAGAAAGTGTCACCTCCGTGGACGGCTTTGCGCGCGGGTCCAACGGACGTATCAAATTCAATAAAGATACGAAGAAGCGCAGACGAGAGAACGGGGATGACGATGGAGATATTGAAATGGCTGACGCCGAGACATCAGCGAAGTCAAAAAAGAACAAACGACGTTCGGAAGTCAAGCTCGGACATGAATTCAAGGCGAAGGTATGTTATCCGTGAAGACGATTTGTATGGATGGTCTGAATGGCAATATTGATGTACAGAAAGCGGGAGGTGACGTTACAAAGGGGAACATGGATCCCTACGCTTATTTACCTCTATCTCAAGCTGCGACAAGAAAAGGCCGCAATCGGATCGGGATTGCTGGAAAGCGGTGACACCCGTATATCTAGATACTAATTCCTTTATCGCGGTGCAATGTACAGAGACTGTTAGCCGTATAGTGTCTGGTCGTGCGGCGTGCCAAAAAGACCGTGAGCCCAAGCTGTGGGTTGCGTCCAGGTAGCTATGACTGTTGTGTTCCCCAGAACCTTGGCTGCCACCGTCGCGAGGAGTTGCGCATCCGACCTGTTGTCTCCCTCCATAGCGTACTGCAATAGACAGATAATTGGTATCTGCCATGCATCGGGAATGGACGACAGCAGCCTGTGAGCGATACCGCCACCGGGAATGAATGGTACATGCCAGGAACTGCCTTCAGAACGGAGATCCCGGGGTAATGGGGAAGAATAAGGGGGGACTGGTAAATCGGCGAGGGAAGCAAGTGGACCTCCAGCTAGGGGTGGAGATTCTGGAGGTTGAATGAATGTTGTTGGCGTGCTATGAAAGAACTGCCAGTGAGACGATACACAGTACGTCATGGAGGCCCTCGTGTACTTACTGCATTTGCGTGTCTGTTCTATCCGACGTGTCGACCCCTCCCATGAAGATCACTGCCGATACACCAGAATTGCGGATGAACTCGAGGAGCGCGTCGGTAAACTGTTGCTTGGACGACTGCCACAAATGATAATTGGGCAAGAAAATGTCATCTAACTAGCGCCAGCCTACCTTGAGCACAGGAGAACGTTGTTGGATGACCGCGATCTGGCTGTTCACCTCGCCGAACACTGTCAGAGTACAGACTCGTCTAGATGTCTCGACACGGTCGCATAGGCGGCGACTTACGTTCAAGGGGAGTAGTCAAACCATCAGTGCCGTCCTCGCGCGCACCAACCACCGGAACCAAATAATTGGGATCGAATACGCCCACGCGATCCAGCTTGAGTGACGCGATGAGTAGATCAGCCGCTAGTTGTGCTACATTTCCGACGGATACTACAGGCTGTGTGCGATCATAAGATCCTCTCGAGGAAGACGGCACACTACTCACCACGAGGAGTACCCTCCCCGAGAGCTTGAACGTGGTACTGAGCGGTAGATAGAAAGACATGCTGACACCAGCATAGTCTCATCGAGACAAGTATCCCATGGTGCACTTGATTTATATTTCCCGGGCGAACAAAGAGTCCCTGTCTCTGGTAGTATATCGGATAGTACATCCGCCTGTCATTCATTCCCTGTGACGCGGAAGAGCGGGGTTCGACTCCCCGCCAGAGAGTCATCTCTGCCGTTTCTTTTGATTTTTGTCTCGGTGCAACCTGCGTTAGCATGTAGCTTCGTAGCATCCCGATGGCATACAAATATACTAGTCTATGACACTATTTTAACTTCTCCACCATCTCGGGCACGACCTCGAAGAGGTCTGCCACAAGCCCAACATCAGCTACCTGGAATATCGGAGCGTCGGGGTCCTTGATAATGTCAGACAGTGCCATATCAGAAAGCTGCAATTTACCTTGTTGATGGCAACAATGAGCTTAGAGTCTTTCATGCCAGCGAGGTGTTGGATTGCTCCCGATATTCCAAGTGCCATGTACAACTCAGGCGCAACAACCTTGCCGGTTTGTCCCACTTGCAATGAGTTATCTGCGTAGCCCGCGTCAACAGCTGCTCGCGAAGCGCCGACTGCTGCCCCCAGTGCATCGGCAAGGGGGTACAGGGTGGCCTGGAAGGTCTCGGCGTTTTTGAGTGCCCGTCCACCAGACACCACTCGGCTGGCAACCCCCAAGTCGGGACGATCAGATTTGCTTAGCGAAGTGGAGATGTGGCTTGATGGGGAGTCGGAAACGTCTACAGAGTCAAGGACCTCGGTTGCTGCTTCTGCTTCACCTGGTACAGCAGCAGGAAAGGCGGTCGACCGCACAGTGAAAAACTTGATGGGTATCGAAGAAGGTGCTCGAACCGTTGAGATGGCATTTCCTGCGTAGATCGGACGGGAAAATATCGTACTGTTGGAGGAAATATCATGTTCGACCGACGTGATGTCAGACACAGCCGGAACATCAAGTTTGGCAGCAACTCGAGGGAGAATGGATTTGGCGGACGAGGAGTGTGCCGATACGACGTGGGTAAACGAGGAACTGCCAGAAAGGACCTTCTCCAAGAGTGGGGCGAGAATCTCTGCTAATGGCGTGGAGTACTGTGGGGAGACGGAATGGAGTACAGTATCTAGTCCCTTTATCCTGCAATGACGCGCGAGTTAGTAGGCGTTTTGAGAGTGACAAGAACAGACATACTTCTTTGCCTTGTCTAATACGCCAGGGACTTGGTCCGGGGCACCAGCAAGGAGACCGGTCACCTTGCCACCAAGTTGGGAAGCGGCGGTCAATGCGGAAAGGGACGCAGAATCGAGTTCGCCGTCACGATGCTCCAAGAACACTAGCGCATGTGGTGATGGAGACGTGGCATAACTTCTGATGAGCGTCCTGCTCAACGCTGCTGTTCTAGTGCGGAGCATGACAGATAGCAAAGAGATTCAGAAACAATCAAACAGCCGGGTATTTCCTTCTCCATAAGCACGTGATTTGCTCCATGCGATCCTTCAACTTGTTCGTGTCACTCCTCGTTCAAAACATTCATTACAAATGTCATTACAAGGCTTGATATCTGGCTCCGAGTGCGCCGTGCCTTCGAATCCGTTGGCCCAAGTCCTTAAACACACTGAAGGTGACAGGAGCTTGCAACAGGTGTGTACTCTCCAGGCCCACACCTGGGAATCAGACACTCAATAGACTTGGTCAGGATCGGGTTGGAGGACCTTCATCGTCTCGGGTACGATGGTCTCTTCCATTTCTGCGATCTTCACTGAAGTGTTCGTACAGTTACAACATCTGCCGGGGAGTGCGCCAGCTCAAGCTGCAGAACGAGATATCGAGATGGCAAGGCAGTTTTTCGGAGGTCCGATGGCGTCGTCGGCTCCGTCTCTTGCACTCACGTCTCCGGGCCCCCATGCCGAGCTTTCCCGCTTGCCCGAGCTCAGTGGAAGGTTCGATCTCAACCAAGCTTGGGCCAGAGGGATACCGCAACAGCAACAACCGGCGTTCCGCGACAGCGCAACCCGAGTCCCGTGGGCTGCTGAGTTCAATGGGGTGTGCAGTCAAGCCATTCCAGGAGCTTCCGCGCAGCAACCGGGGCAACAAATCTCGGATGGTATGTACTGGTACTTAATGTTTGCCTTGATGGAATTTCTGAGGCCGAACAAGTACAACGCCCTTACACGACTCTCGGTATTCCGTACAACCACTCCATGCCTACGACCATGTACGGATCCGGTTTAACTGGCCCTGCTTTGTACCAGAGCTTCAACCCCGCTCCTCACACCATGTCATCAGATAAAGGAAAAGCCAAGGCCCAGGACGTGGACTTTGAGGCTGCATTCGCACAGGCCGCTGCCTCCCTCAGAATCACTGACACAAATAGTTCCGCAAGGATCGTGGAATTGGATGCCAGCTCTACTGCCGTTGAACCGGTATCTGAAGATACCAAAACTAGCACAGAATTCTCTGAGTTAGTTTTTAATTTTCTTGTATGTGTGTCTTGCTGTGACCTCACTCTTTATCAGGGTTTTGCAGCAACTACAAGAATCTGATGTACCATTGAAGGGTGAAGATCTAGCGAAGTGGGAATCGGAATTCAATCAACTCATGACAGCCCAGCGCGAAGAACTGGAACAACATTATGGTGGGGTGGTGCAAAATGCATGGGAAAATGGAATAGGCGATTTCAGCCACAACGCGAATCCCAAGTTTGATGAGCTTGGATACCCAATTTTAACCGATTATGTCTTCGGTGAGGTTCACCTCTGCCTTCCTCCGCGCGTATAGTTATTGAGGCTGAATCAGAGCAAAACAATCCGTTCCTGCAACCCTCCACATCCATCCGATCTCCGTTGAGCGAGGCGAAGGCACTCCTGGAACGCAATGGGTCATTGTCGGAGGCTGCGCTGTTGTTGGAAGCTGCCATACAGACAGGTGAACTTGGTGATCGTGGATATGAGGCATGGATACTTTTAGGAGAAACAAGAAGTATGGATGAGCGCGAGGAACAGGGCATGCGCGCTCTTATGGAAGGAGTTCGGAGGGCAGAGGCCGCTGGTGCGGACGGAGCGGGCATGCTGGTACGAATATGCCATTCTCGAAGTACTGACGAGGTTCATTGATCTTTTCCAGTCGCTTGCCGTATCATTCACTAACGAGTCATATGACCGGGCATCATACCATATGCTCTGGCGTTGGTTGCATGCACGGTTCCCGACGTTCCCGATACATGATGATGTCGAGAAAGCCGTCCGATCTCATTCGACATGGGACTCCCATGATCGCCTCACTGATGTCTTTCTGTCCCTCGCAAGACAGCAGTATGATCAAGGCATAGTTGATCCTGACGTCCAGGTGGGACTTGGTGTCCTGTTTTATAACAAAGGGGAATATGGTCGTGCGAAGGATTGCTTTGAAAGTGCGTTGTCTCAACGTCCTCAGGTGGGTTTCGTGCATTTTTTGGGATGTCATCAACATTGACCCGTCCGCAGGACTATCTCCTGTGGAATCGACTTGGTTCATCTTTGTCCAATGGCAGTAAGCCAGAGGAAGCTCTGGGTGCATACAGAGAAGCGCTAAGTCTCCGTCCGACGTACACGCGTGCAATCTACAATGTCGGAGTTGCTTGTGCGTAAGACGACCTTGGTTTCTTGGAAAATATTGATGGTTGTACAGGTCTGAACATCGGGGCCCACAAGGAAGCCGCGGAGCATTTTCTTAGTGCGCTAGAGTTGCAGGAGTCGACAGGGGATAGACAAACGAGTGATCAGCTTTGGTTTACTTTGAGACGTGCCTTTATACAGATGGTGAGCCGACCCGTTATCGCTACCCTTTTCCCTCATGACACCCATTCCAAAGGATCGCGACGACCTAGCAGAATTGGCCAGACCCGAGAGTCGCCCTACATTGGACATTTTCCGGCAGCACGGCATTGATTTCTAGATAGGCCGCTCAGTTGTTAGCTTGTCGGAACAACTTGTGCCAGTGTATATATAGATGAGTACAAGCTACACTGTGAGCGCGTGGTCAGATTTATCTGTGACCTCGGATGGGTGGACAATGTATCTCCCAATGATAGTTGGAAAGGCGAACTGTGAGATGTCCCCGGGGAATTTGGAACACATGACGGAAGGCGATGAACCTACTATCGAGTATCATCATCGTCAAGCTAACTGGTCCGGTGCCACAGTCATAGTATCAGTCGCCAATCTCCATCGCATACCACATGTCATCAACGATATGAAAGAGGCCTTTTTGCCCGATGGCCGGTCAATCAGCCTCCCCATGAACTCTGCCATCGTGAAGGCAGTAGTCTCCCGTAGGCAGACCAAAAAGTTTGCCAACTATTGGAGTCCTTAAGCCGGTCATGAAGTTTCCGTTTCTATTCTCCAAGTTGGACCGGGGGAACCTGGTCAAGGGATTTATCTGATGGTGTCACATTCCAGTTGCACGGGAAGCCGTCGTGGGTAGAAAATATGTTGAATCTAAATAATTCGGGACGTCCTGGTCATGGGGCACTCTAGCGAAATGACGCCCGGACCGGTCTGACCATTATAAGTAGGACATCACATACTACTTCACCCTCTCGAGCGTCCGTTCGATAATCACCATGTCCGGTGTTGAGATGTAAGTTCCTAATCTTTTACTCCCGATCAACAATCACTGACCGGTCTACTACTAGTCACACTGTTTCCAAGCCCTCGGGGACTTCCAGCAATGTCAAGCTCAACAAATTCTCTAGTCAGTTGACGCAGGAAAAGGTAGGCATACTATGTATTCAACGTGATATGAATGGGGTCACTAACTAGTGCATGCAAGGCCCGAGGTGGAGCTCAAGCCATGCGTTCGCAGTGTGTATCCCTTCCGGGTCGTATATTCTAATATGTTGCCTGCAGTCTATGCCGCTGGCTTGACCGAAGAGGATATGGATAAGCCCCAGGTATGAATGTGTTCCCAAGGCTAGCGCATCACCTGATTTCCTCTGATAGATCGGTATCTCTCCGATCTGGTGGGAGGGTGAGTGTGAACTGCTGTGTCGGAAGGCAATAATCTGATCACCATCAAGGAAATCCATGCAATATGCACCTTGTGAGCTCCACCAACTGTTCTTTGTCCGCGAGTTGGGCTGATTTTTCACAAAAAGCTTGACCTTGCGAAAAAGGTCAAGGAGGGTTGCAAGGAAGAAGGCCTCGTTGGCTTGCTCTTCAATACCATCGGTGTCAGGTCTGTAGCTACATTGCAGTCTCATCGATGTTGTTAATCTCATCATGATCTCCAGCGATGCGATCACTATGGGTACTGACGGTATGTTTTATGCCTTCCCGTGAAGTGTAATTCCTCATTCCTTTCTTTACAGGAATGCGTTACTCGTGCGTATTTGCTGGATGGCTAAGGCTAGGTGGGAACTCTTGGTTGATTTGTATCTCCATAGGCTGCCTAGTCGCGATCTGATTGCGGACTCTGTCGAGGCCGTGAGTCACTTTGAAAAACCTGTTTACTGTGGCTAACAACGCAACGAGATAAGGTCACTTTGGTGAGTTGAACGGTGTTTGCCGTGGTGGTGCCGCCTCGCGAACACGAATTTGCCTACTACAATGCATGCTAGGCACAACACTATGACGGCAACATCTCCGTCCCTGGATGCGACAAGAACATGCCTGGTGTTTTAATCGCTGCCGCGCGTCACAATCGTCCCACCATAATTGTGTATGGTGGAACCATCCAAGTGGGTACCCGCCATGTTGATTGCCCCTCGATGGGATACAAGAAAGGTGGCACTGTCAACATCTCAGATGCCTTTGAATCATACGGTACGATGTTTTTCTTCTTCTTTCGTGGTACCTACGGTCGTCAGGTGCATATGCGGTTGGTCTCATCAACGACGAGGAACGGTTTGACGTGGTCAGGCATTCCTGCCCCGGTCCGGGTGCTTGCGGTGGGATGTATACGTGAGTGAATTCACCTCGATGTTTTCGTTGTGCGTAAGCCCTGTTATGATGACGCAGAGCAAACACCATGAGTTCTGCCCTCGAAGTCTTGGGCATGTCCTTGCCGTACTCCTCCAGTACGCCAGCGACTTATCCAGGTGAGTGGAGGTTCCCAAGTCGAAGATAGTGATTCATCTTCTGTTCACAGGAAAAATTCAGGAGTGTTTCAGGGCTGCGAAGTACATGAGGCGTCTGCTAGAGCTGGACTTGAAGCCCAGGGACATTCTCACTCGCCAGTCGTTCTTGAATGCAATTACTATCGTCAACATCCTCGGTGGGTCAACCAATGCAGTACGTCTCCTGAATCTCTCTATTTCATGTATCTGATAATGGGAAGGTACTCCACTTGCTCGCCATCGCACGAGCTGCTGATATACCTCTCACCATCGATGACTTCCAGGAAGTTTCTGACAGAACGCCTTACATTGCTGACCTCAAGTACGCATACAGTTGGGTCTGTAAAGTTCCTTGGACTGACCATGACTTAAGGCCTTCTGGAAAGTACTACATGGAGGACGTGCACAAGATTGGAGGAATCCCGGCCCTGCTTAAATATCTTCTTAAGCACACTAATCTGATCGATGGTAGTCAGATGACCGTCACAGGAAAGACGCTCGCAGAGAATCTCGAGGACGTACCAGAACTCGACTTTGAAACGCAGGACATCATCAAAAGAGTGGAGAACCCGATCAAAGCGACAGGCCATTTGACGATTTTGCGCGGAAGCTTGGCGCCTGGAACCGCTGTTGCTAAGCTGACTGGTAAAGAAGGTTTGAGATTTGAGGTCCGTCTTTGCGTCCTGTATGAGCCCATAGTCCAATTTCTAAGTCAGAGATGACAGGGTGTTGCAAAATGCTTCGACAGGTGAAGTATACCCCGAGGCTCCGCAATAAATGCTGAATTCGTCACCAGTGTGCACGACTTCTACCCCGCTCTTGAAAAAGGAGAGGTCAAAGCAGGCCATGTCCTTATCTTCAGATACCAAGGCCCGAAGGGTGCACCTGGGATGCCTGAGGTCCGCGATTCGGTCTGCCTATCCTACATATCTCTAAACTTTCTTCTATAGATGTTAGGTGAATTCGGGAGGGTGACCCACTCCGATTGTTCTCAACGGGTTTGATCACAGGACCCACCGCTGCTTTGATGGGAGCTGGTCTTGGTAACTCGACCGCTCTCATTACTGACGGACGTTTCTCAGGGGCGTCCAGGGGATTTATCATTGGTGTGTCGCGTTGGAGCTTGAAGTCGTGTTTGAGGTATTGACGACCGCTCTTACTAGGTCATGTTGTCCCCGAAGCCACCTTGGGCGGCCCTATCGCTCTCGTCAAAGATGGTGATCCCATCATCATAGATGCTGCATCACGGAGCATCAATTGGCTAGTAGGAGAGGATGAGAAGGCGGCGCGTAGGAAAGAATGGGAGGTTTCGGGTAAGAGTGCCCTGAAAGAAAGGAGAGGTATTCTGTACCGATATGCAAGGGACGTCGCTGTGAGTGATGTTGATGCGTCTTGTCTGCACATTGCTGATTCGGTCGCAAAAGCCGGCCAGCGAAGGCGCATACTGCGACTAATTTCTTTCTGTGTTGCTTGTATGTGTAAATCGTTTGCGTGTAAGAGTCCGTCCAGGCGCAGTGAAATCCACAGTGTGAATTTGTGACATTACTGGTCATACTAGTACTCGTCCCCAAGTCTGAGTGGATTCGACGACGAGATGTCGCACACCATCACCACGACTGCGTCGTATGTTCTCAACAAGTACTCTCGTTCTTACCCATCTACGTCGTCTCTCGGCACGCAAGCTGCAATCGAATCGGAATGGCAGCATTTTACGAATCCAGTCATGAGGATCATCCTGGAGGCCAAAAGGTCACCGTCCGGACAACTAGTCTCTATGCGCCTGAGGATACTGTGGAGCTTGCATACAGAGTCGAACGACTTGCATATTGACCAGAGGGAAGTTGTTTTCGTGAGTAACAGTTCAGATTGTCCGTGGATGGGCTTCGCAGACCCGTAGGCCGATGCTGTTCGTCTCAGGAAGACCTGGAGCTACTGTCCTTTTCATCTTTGCCGACATTCCAAGCGTCCGTTGCCCAATCAGACCAGAGCCTTCCTCTGAAGGCAGTGTATCGCGATGCAGTGGTCGGCATCCGCTACCTGCATCCAAGGATAGTTCCTCCCGGTTGCCAACCAGCAAGTTACCATGCCGGTTCACGACGAGTTGTTACCTGACTCTAATCACCCCACTGGCAGACATACCGTCGCTTCCAGATCACGTTCAAGGATGCACTTGACGCATCACAATACATCGATGCCATCAAACCCGTCTGCCCCTGCAAAGCGAATCCCCATCCGACTCATATCAACCGACACTCTACGATGCTCTCGGCTTCGTTGACGCGGGCTGCGACGACCGTGTCACGTCCTTCACCTGTGCGGTCCGCCGGATTGGCTGCGCGTCAGAGCACCATATCGGCACCCGTTGACGCTAGGCCGACCCCGTCGACCGTGCTAGGGCACCCATTCGAGAACCAAGCCTTTGCTATCGCACCCTCCTCCGTGGCGACGAGTTTGTCATCGGATGACAGTGCCTTTGTGACATGCTCCGAGATGTCTCACAGAACGGACACGCAGGTGGACCGTCGGAAAGATGGCCTACCCCAAAGCCGTGGTCGCGATGCAGCTCAAAGTTCCTTGCCAGATTCATCACAGCCTTCATCATCCGATCAAAGCATAGTTATGCCTCCACCCCCTGTGCCGCGACGTGCAACGCGCTCTGGCAGTGCAATAACGCAAGAGCCATCGACGACGGTGAACACGGGCGATGAGAGATCACAGCTTCTTGCATCTCTCAGCAAGCATCCCTCTCTATATGAACTCTCTCGACCTGATCTGGAAACCCTCGTTGGTCAGGTCATTCGAGAAGAAGGATTCCTCCGTCTGGTAACATGAAAACGCGTCATGGCAGTACCCCGCAACTCACGCCATTATTCCCTAGCTTGAGTCCCTCGACTCTTTGTGGAGGGTCAAGGGATTCCTTGGTCGTTAATCGACATTACATTGTGCGATAGGATTTTCATGTCCCTGCTTTACATTGTAACCAATCTCCTATTCACTATGCTAGCTTGCACGTGAGGCATGAAGGCACACCCTAGAGTGCTTCGAGTGATGTGCCAGCGACCTGCAATTCGTGCACACTCTCGAGACTCACCGCTCGAAGGATTCTGCCGATCCCCTCCTTTTTTATAGTCTCTAGTTCCGACTCGCTCTTAGCAAGCAGCATGCCTGCGAAGCCAAGTGAATTAACGCTGATTAGCTCCTGCGTCTCCTCGACCTTGTAGGCTTCGTGACGTCGAGGTACCAAATGCATGTGTTCCAAGGTGAGGATGACGTTGTAAGAAGGAGAACCGGGGGGGTAATCGGGGTCATGTCGTACAGTTGATATGACCAGGTCGAGAAGCGACAAGAATGGGGGGAACAATGCTTGGCTCAGTTCGGGGACGGAAAAGTTGCCCGAGAGAGAGGGGAGGCGGAACACATGATTGGCATAAGGTAAGGAAGAAATCGCAAAAGGTTTCCCTATATGCGATTCCTTCAGTTTTTTTGGTCGTCATCACACTTGGATTCAGTTACCGGACACTTCGAGTGTTGTTTTCCTAGCCAACTTTTCAATGGGTGGACCGTCGTTCTCAACTTCAATGAATTGGATATGTTTGTGTGGTTGGCTCGCACCGCTCCTTGACCCACCTGATACATTGCTCGGGCTAGTGTCCTCTGGTTGGATCTTGGGAGAGGAAACACTTACAATTGTAAAAAGCGATGAGGTGTCTATTCGCCTGTCGAGCAGCGAGCAAGAGCAGATACGTCTGGACCAAATCCTGCGGCAAGAGGGGCGAAGCCTGCGGCTGGAATTCTTTGATCACAGTTGGGTAGGCGATCTCGAACGTTATTCATGGCAAGTGCTCGGGCACGTACCCTTGGTCACCAACAGAAAATGGTAGGGAGCCACAGCAAATTTGTTCACCTAGCCGGATTGGTCATGATCCAAGATGACGACGACGATTCAACTCCACTCACCAGGACGACGTAGTCGGATAAATCATCCCCGTCTTGCAAGGACAGTTCCCCCAGGTATAGCTGTGGGTTGTAAGGAGGGGCGAATGGGTTCTTTTTGGCTACTGCGCTGGAACCCGAGGAAAGGGAGAGTTGCCCCGCAGCATTCTGATCCACTGGCTTTTTCTGTAGCGCAGTACATAGCCGCAACTCAAACTAGCTCGGCAAAGGTAGATGAACTCCGCATCAGCAGATTGTAGGAATCTCACCTCCAGACCGATATCCTGGTGCTTGTAGATGACAGACGGGAAGAAGATTCGTCCACCGGATTCATCTGCGTTCTTGAATTTCTCGGGTAATGCGGAAATGATATCAGATGGCTGCATTGTTGTAGTCGTCTGGATGGTAGAGTCGGTTACTGGTATCTGCTTCTGTGGCGTGCGAGCGCTGGCGAGCATGACTACAACCAATTTAATGATCGAGCAAATACAAAAGCAATGGTAATTACATCCAAGACCAGCACTGGGAATAATGACAGCCGAAAAGGGACCTGCACCGACAACCATATTCACGGCCACCCGAACCATGGGACACACGATTATTATTACGTCGCGGAAGAGTTGGCGTGGATGTAACCTCAAGCCCGACCGGCGCGTCCCTTGTCAGCTTTGGGGCCCTCTATATGCTCGCCAAGGGTGAGGGCTCTGATATAGAAGACGGCAGCGATGAGTGACCAAAGAGAGGCATTCGTACCCTGGGAGATTGTACGGTCAACAATCGAAAATGATGCAGTATCTCGCCACTCGACGTACCTGATAAAATAGGACCGCGAGGAAAGATTGCAGGATGAGTAACACCACTCTTAGCGGTATGCTACGATGTATGGGCGACCCCTTGAGGGAGGGAAGTGGGTAATCTAGTGCGATCATGATGAAGCCTAGAACCATAGTAAGAGATTGGACAATGGGAAGCTTGACGATGACGGTAATGAACACATGGACTTTCGGGGAGGGTCTACGACGGAGTGTCAACGGAAATGGGTTTGCAGGCAGGAGAAAAACGGACTGAATGCCACCTGGATTGCGGAGAATACCGCCGACGAAGTCCCAGAAGAACTTGCGGAAGAGCATGGCCCAGAAACTCGCCCAAACTGCATCTGATATTGTTGTCAGATACGATGGGGGGAGATGGCCAGGAACAGCACACGCACAAATGCTTGCAGCGACGGAGATGAAGCGACTCAAATCATGCCAGACCAGATTTCCCATGGGAGGGGGTGGTGCAAGGATCGGTTTAAGGCGGGGAGAGAACGAATGAAGGTATCTGAGGGCCGGCTCCGAGTGTTTGAGAAGGAGGGAACGTACAGACGAGGCACGTCAAAGGGGAGAGCACTGCTCTGGAGAGTGACGAAAGGCGGGAGGGGAAATGAAGACATTTTGCAAGAGGGACATCGAGTTTTATACAACGGGGCCGGATGAACGAAGGGAGACCGTGTTGGGAAGCCTGCAAGGCGCTGGAACGGTCTCCAAGGTCTCCAGCGCAGCCTATTTTTGTACCTGCTCGGACGTCTGAACTTTGAGCCTGAGGATTTAAATACCAAGGCGATCATCCTGCGAGCACGCGACGAGCAAGACGTTAGGATCAGCGTACACGAGAGGGTGGAACAGAAGGGCTAGCTGTGAGACAGCGAGGCAACTATCTTCATCACCGGCCAGCATCACCAAGATCAATGAGACCCATTCATATGGTACGTGCAACCAATCCTCATTCATCCCTTGATCCACCTACGCACACAATGTCCAAGAAAAAGCCGAACACACCTATCCAGCTTCCAACCTCGCATGATCTCGTCCGGGTGGGCCCGAGGCATGTACAGTCAAACTATCACAGCAAACGGGACGAGAACGGCCTCAAGCCGTCGACCTCTCGCGCACTCATCTTGCGCAATGGCAAGTATGGCGCTCGCGGAACGGGTGAAGTCGTACTCGCCGGAAGAATAACCGGTAGAGAGAAACTCGATCTCTTAGCAGGTGCATCCACCTCTTTGCTCTTATCCCGCTCGCTGACCGCTTCTCCAGACGACCTCGTATCGCAGAAATCACGTACAGCTCTCATGGCTCCCCTCAAGCTGGACAAGTGCATCAGAATTGCCGACTCGCAATACAATGGTATGCTTGGCCGCGCCACTCCTGTTCTGTTCTCTATCCCTCACCCTCTTCAAGCTTACCTCGACGACATTGCTGACCTCAAGGACCCTGACTTGTTCTACGATAGGATCGTGGCCGAGTTACTCGCGAGATCCCCCCATGGCACGCAAGATAGTCAACAATCTATTTGTAACGCTTCACACGTCGCTTCAGTCGTGTCAACAAGGTATAGGCTTTGTTCCACATTACTCGTACATCACTTACCATCCCTCAGGATACACAATGCCTATATGGTCGCTTCAGCATGGAAACTTGTCATCGACACCCTCCGTGACCTCCAGAATTCCGGTTTGAATGACGTAACAGCCCGTACTCAGCTTCAAAGTGATGAAAACTTACGGTCACGATACTTGGTCTTGTGTGATATAGTTGGCGTTCTGGTTGACCTTGGGCAGGCATATTTCTCTATCCTTGCCATGACCACACGTATGCCATCCCAGTCCCTATGTTGATATCTATGCTTTAATCTCCACTCAGCTCACTACTCCCGATATTTCAAAGAGGTCGAGAACACGCAACCAGGGGAGCCTTCCGTAGCTTTCGACTGGGCCAGCCTCAAGGATGCTTGCAAATCATTCCTGGACTCCATCATCATCGAGCTATGTTTCCCTAGATCACCGTATCCGAAGCGAATCCTTTATCACATCTTGCACGACGCCGTTGATGAATCTCCGAGGGAAGCCAAGAGGTTCCCGCAGTCGATGTGGGATGCTATCGGCGACCTTTCTGTAAGTCTGTACTTCCGTAGGTACCCCAGGCATTACGCACAGAGAGTGAGCCAACCCTTTACGCAGGTTTCGTTGGAACTACAAGAACTCCTGGAGAGCCCTCTTTTAGGTCCTCAAGGCGAGAAGCTCAGAACCCTTCCACGTCAGATGCCAGGGCAGTACGAAAGGTGGCTCGATGCTCAGATTTACTCGAAAAAAGCATCGGAATCATATGCCAACTTCAAGGATCTTATCAATCCCTTGGAAAAAACCAAGGATTCCTTCGTGCTTGATAATATGTGGAAGTTTATAAATCTCGTATGTTTCCGATATTTTCCCAAACCCTTATTCTGATCCTTCATTAGAACTACAAATCAACCTCGGGTTTATCTATTGATTCGCTTTGGCGGCTGGACGAGGCGCCTCACCGTACTCCCCAATGGAGCTCCGTCTACATGCCCAGCCTTCGCACCTACGACTCTGACTCTGACGGCGAGCAACCCTCAATGCCTCTTGTAAAGAATACTGGACAGAAAAGGCCTGGTGGGAAGAAGAAACCAAAGAAGCTACTTGCAATTACGGACGGGCGCGGGGATGATGACGATAACGGCTCCATGCCCGAGCTAGAGACTGTATCAGACAGTTCTGGTGAGAACGACGAGGATATATTTGTTTCCGAGACCGATGAGGAGGAAGAGAGCGACTACGATGACGAGACTGACTATGATTCGGAAGAAGAGGAAGTGTATCGGACCATGTTGAGGGAGGCAATGGATACTGCAATGGCAATACCTGAGTTTTTCGATCCCAAATCAACCGTTCCCGATTTCGATGCCCTGGCAGAGCAGAGAAAGGGGAATCCCTTTCTGAAGCTCCTTGGATCATTAAGAGGTGAGATGACCATACACTATATTCTAGACGTACCTCAACTGATATATATCCACAGGGCGTATGTTTTCCTCCGACCCGAAGCTCAGCTCGACCACACGTACTGAGCCACGGAAGGGCCTCTTCGGGCAGAAAGGACAAACTGCTAAAGCTTCGGCTAAGCAGGCCGCTGTTTCTGCGCCGAGCGCTAAGATGTCTGACGTTTCTGGCAGTAGAGTCCCCCCCACGCAGCCTACACCAAGCAGGGAACGCCCACCTGGTACGTAGAAGACGTTGAAATGGGTCTCAACTTCCTTAACATTTGTTCTTAGCTCCTGCCCCTGAGGAACCGAAAGACTTTCGTGCAACTGTTGAGGACGCGGAGGATGAGAACGAGGAGGATGTTTCCTCCATAGCAAGTAAGAAGAAGAAGAAGAAACCGAAGAAGAAGAAGAAGAAGAAGAAAGTGACCAATGAGCTGCCTACAGTTCAGGAGGACTCTGTGCCCGGTATCTCGACCCCGCCGAAGAATCTTCCTTCAAGTACGCTTGCCGAAACTCCTGCTAAAGCACCTTCAAACAACCTTCCTGCATGTAATGCCTCGCTCAACTCGCTTGTACACATGTCGACATCGTCGCTGCCTATTGAGCCCACCGTCGCGCAGTCCGCCCATTCGTACCTACAAGAACTGGGAGCACCAAAAGAGAAGGTTAAATCCCGTCCCGATCATGCATCCCTTTTCTCAGAAAAAAGGGGATTCCTCTCGAAGCTCACCTCAAAGGACAAGACAAAGAATGAGAATGAGAGCGATCCAACTATCAACAAGAAGTTCACATGGTTTACCAAAATGGGGAAAAAAACGGCTGGATACATGAACCAGTTGTTGCGCACAAGTGCGGAGGAGAAGGTTGGGTCGTTGAAGTGGGATAATTTCGTGAAGGTGAGCCTTTCATCATGTTCTCTATGTCCCATGATCAATGTTCCATTTCAGGTTATGCGAGAGATGGGTTTCAAGTATGACCCTAGTACCGCAGGTTCGTCTGTTCGCTTTGATCCGCCGAACCCAAAGGACAGAGTAAGTTTTACCAATTCCCAAGTTATCGGGCTGATAATATGGAGCATCTCGCAGTCAATCACCTTCCACAAGCGTGCGCTCTTTTCTGTATTTCTGGTAATTCCATCAGTTCAAGTTTATGAAAATTCACAGCACACCCTGATCCGACGCTACATGCAAACCATTTGAGGGATTTTGGAAAGAAGTTAAAGGAATACTACGATTGGTCAGAGGAAGATTTCCTGAGGCGAGCCAGCACAATTTGAGCGTGCGCAGTCTGTATACTAGTATATGTTATATTCATTTGTCTCGAATGACGATCACACCTCGCGGTGGGTAAAGGTACATACAGTATGCCGAGATATATCAGAGACATTACCTTGCTTGGAAAGCAAGGTAATGTCTAGTGGCGGAAAGAACACCGTGAAGTCAGGGAGGGGGAGGTGGAGTATCTTTCGACCTAACTCTCAAGCTAGGTAGGCTTGAAGATGTCATTGAATGAATCAGAGAGTGGTAAGAGATATGGTGCATGTACTCACGTTGGCCAGTATTAATCGCTGTGATCAAGCTTCGCTCCCAATCTTCTGAAAGAGCTCGAGAAAACGCTGGATCACGTTGTCTTAACGAGGCCCCACCATCGCGGAGAGAAAACCACAAGATTCGGACTAAATCTTCGCAAATTACGATGATCTGTGCTGTGTCTTTGCTACGTCGCTGGTTTATACTCGAAACGAACTCATCGTTGAGTTCATTATGTGCGCGCAAGCGAGCAAGGAAGGTTTCGCGTGTCATGATACCGCCGCCGTGCATCTTGCAAATTGATTAGGACAGCAGTGAAATGAATCAAAATCGTGTGCTACCTTGAAGTAAAGGGACTGGTTCGGGGGATTAGGACGGCGCTCCAGCTCGATTACCAAACTGGGTTTGGGATTACAGGCGATAAGTCGAGAAACAAATTAAGTCCTCACCAGTGGGTAGCCAGTCGGTCTTCCGGGTTATTCGCTAGATCCATGGCCCAAAGGGCCCAGCTATGCAGATCAGACCTCCAATTATTGACCCATTTAGAGAGTGCTGTGTTCAATACATTGACCTCTGGATTATTCGCCAGGCTGTCTCGGACGGTAGAACTGCACCTCTCTTTGTGGGTCTTCCACGCAGCTACCTGACATTCTTTGGAGCAGTATCGCACCAAGCTTGGAGAGCAGAAAGTAAGCAGATGTCCAAGGGGTTCCTGGCAAGTTTAGTGACCAACCGGCATCGACTACACGTCTTGACCTTGTCTCTTCCGGCGTACACGTTGCAATAGCTGCATATACCTTTGGGATCAGTTGTCTGCATCTCGCTGAACTGAGAGTCGTCGAGACGCGTCTTTTGACGCGATTTACACAATTGTGGTCGAAAGTTCCCACGAGTGAAGTAGATCGACAGAGGGCGTCAAAGACTCAAAGCAACGGTGCGCGTCGTCGAGATCGATGACGGCGAGGCCTCCCCCAGCACGTCCACACATCGGGATACACCCCTCATTCAATGCCAATCCAAACATGGACTGGGCTGAGGACGATGTCTGGGACAGCGCATCAGACTCGGAATCTCCACGTCACTCGACGATAGCGCACTCCTGGAGATACTCGTCGAATACCCAGCCAAAGCGGCAACCCTCGTCGGTGACAGCACCCAAACCCGTTCCAAGAGCACCTACCAACTCCTCTTCATCCACCCTCGCTCAATCTTACACCCACCTCAACCCACCAAGCCCAAGTTCATATCCTCCCAAGCCCGAGTCCGGTCATGCCCCCTCAGCCAAAGGCGGATGGACCATGGTCAGAAAGTCGAGCATCTCGCAAATTAGCGCTGATGGGACAGCCTCCAAGTGTTCTGACCATCACAGAGATGCCGATGTCGATGGTGACATGATTGTGGGCGACTTTGATCCGGAGATTGTTGAATCTGGAACTGCGAAAAAAATTAGACAAGAGGGAGGTTCAATTAAACCTGACGCTGAGGAGATAATGAACGGTACAGATGACTCTTTGCCGTTGCCATGCTCTTCTAAGTAAACGAATAGATCCATTTCGGAGGCTCCTGAGTTCACCGATCCCTCAAGTATCTTCACCTCAACCGTCGTTCAGTTCTAGTGACGGATCCCACCGTGCAGGTGATGCCAGGAAACATTCTCGGGAATCGTCCATTCGTAGTAACCGACGACTAAAATTTATCGACTGCTTGAGCAAGGAAGACCTGAACATCTGTGAGTGGTTGGTACCAACACTCAGTGATGACACCATCCGACAATGTTCGTTTAGCTGATCTCCGAAAGCTCGCGTGGTCTGGGACACCGAGTGACCTTAGACCAATCGTTTGGCCGATACTCCTCGTACGTGCACCTGCTTCCTGAACGTCAGTCAGTTGACATCTTCCTCAAGGGATATATACCTCTACCTTCAAACCCGCGTGCAGCCACACTCGCCCGCAAACGAGGAGAGTATCTCTCGTTAGTTGAGCTTGCCTTCGCTCGAGACCGCCAAGGCGTCGATCAGCAAATTTGGCACCAGATTGAGATAGACGTTCCACGGACGCGACCTGGCGTACGTCTTTGGATGCAGGCATCCACGCAGCGCGTACGCGGTCTTCCCCTGTTTGTCATGCTATTTCTGACGTCCCTGCAAGTAGAGTCTCGAGCGGATACTCTACGTCTGGGCTATACGCCATCCGGCGAGCGGGTATGTTCAAGGGATAAATGATCTCGTAACCCCTTTCTTTCAAGTTTTTCTTTCAGCATATATTGGCAAGTTCGCCATTGTCCGCAATTTTTATCGCCTTTTGATTCTTACCCATTCCAAAAAGATTCGGATCCGGAGCAGTTTGATACCTCTCTCCTTCCGGAGAACGTCTTAAATGCCATTGAAGCTGATTCATTCTGGTGCCTCTCCCGACTTCTCGACGGTATACAAGACAACTACATATCTGCCCAACCTGGCATACACCGTAGCGTGAAACGCATGTCAGAGCTTGTGGCACGTATCGATGGTTCGTCCGGCCTCCCTCTGGGCAACATTCTACGTATTCAATAAATTTAATGAACGACAGCCCCACTTCACACACACCTTCAGTCTCAAAACGTCGAGTTTATGCAGTTCGCATTCCGATGGATGAATTGTCTGCTTATGCGAGAAATCAGTGTGCAGAATACGATACGTATGTGGGATACATACTTGGTCGGTATACGCATTTTTTTCTCTCCTGTTATGGCTTGCCGACCAATGATTTCTGCTAGGCGGAGGGGGCTGATGCATTTTCCCAATTCCACCTTTACGTTTGTTCTGCCTTCCTTGTCAAATGGAGCGCGAAACTTCGACAAATGGATTTCCAGGCAAGTTTTAGAGTGCCTCTCGCGCGGGCCTTATTCAGTTCCACCACTCCTTTGCCGCAGGGTATAATTATGTTTCTACAATCCCCTCCGACCCAGGACTGGGGAGACCATGAAATTGAGCTCCTTCTCAGCGAGGCTTTTGTTCTCAACTCAATATGGCATAATGCGCAAAGTCACCTCAACGTCAAATAGGCGCTCAGGATGTCGAGGCAAGATTTAGATGGATAGCAAGGCAGGATGTAGCGTTAAGTGTAATGCTATGCGCAATGGCGAAAAAAAAGCCCGTACGGAGCAAAACAAACCAAGAATCACTCCGCTGCCTGGATGGCGGCGATTTCTCGCTCCATGGCTTGTTTCAGATCCCCAGCTTGCTCTTCAGTTTTGACTCGGACTCGGAAAGATGTTGGTGCACTGTTTTCATATCCGATAAACGTGATGGAAGTCTTTGCCAACAAAGGCTTCAGGCTCCCATATATCCGGAAGTTCTGCCGGGAAAACGATAAGGAAGAGAAGTATGGATGAACACCGTATACTGACAACAAGGATTCTGCCCGTGTTACTATTTCGCATAAGGACACGTCGAACATTACTTTCCTTGTGTTTTTTCAATCGGAACATCCCTGTTGGCGGAGGTCTATACATCAAGGGTGATTTGGGCCAGAGTGAGGAGGACGAACCAACTCCAAGGTCTTTCCATTCGCATTTATCCTCTGATTTGGATAGTCGATAGACCTTGCACCTCACAACATGTGTCGTCTCCTCGTCTTCTTCACCTTCGCCCTCCTCATCGTGAGTATGCGAAGGCAGTAGCTTCGCCGCTTCTTCCTCCCCACCTTCCTCATTGCCTTCCGCCTCGGGCTGCGGAGTCGATTCGGATGACTTGTCGGTCATAGGCGGAGAGAACAAACGTTGGCTAGGCTTCGTCGATGGTGCTCCAAAGTTAAATCCTGAACTTGACGCTCCTGGTATTGTAGTATCGCCGGCGCTAGGAGCAGAACTGCCGAATCCGAAGCCTACGGGATTTCCAATACTTCCACCTGGTTTCCCAAAAGCGAATGCGCCAGTTTTAGGCGGGGAAGCACTGCCAAAGAAACTGACAGGTTTGTCAGAAGACCCAAAGACGCTTGCCGATGTAGAGGAAGATGTCGTGGTTGCATTGCCGAAGAAACCGGTGGTAACCTTGGAACTATCCTTGCTATCAGAGGGAGTTAGGTTGAAGGGCAATGGCTTGCTGGACTCAGTCGTACTGCTGTTGCCGAAGATCGAACTGCCGAATACTGACGTTGATTTGGATGATGCATCGGAGGTGCCGAATGCGCTCGTGGGTTTAAAAGTCGGCACGCTGCTGGCACCAAGGCTAGGCGGTGTTGAAGTTGGTTGTGACGATGGACTAGCGGATGAACTCGCAGTTTCCTGGCTTGAAGAACCAGGAACCGACTTGGATGTAGTATTCTCGATGCTTGAAGGAGCAAATGAAAAGCCAGAGGTAGGCGGCAGGCTCGACGTTGAAGCGAATGTGTTTGAAGCAGCGAATGTGAAAGCAGATTTTGGAGGTTCGGCGGAAGTGGTAGATGAAGATGTGGATGGTTCACTCGGTTTGGACGCGAGGGCAAAGGGCAATTCCGTAGGCGTAGAACTCGAGGGTGGTGAAAAGGGCGGGAACGTGAAACCACCAATCTTTGTTCCACTTTCACTGGTCGAGGGAGGTTTGGAAGATGCTTCAGCAGACCCTACAGACAGTTTTGGCATGGAAAATGAGGTGGTTTTCTCTGGCAGTGCCTTGGCACGAAAAAGGGGGGTAGAGTGAGCCGTAACGGAACCACGGGTTGTGACTAGCTGTGAGGAGCCATCAAATTCAGACTGAATTGTAGTCCGCAGGTTCTTGTAAGACTCTACTAAATTGGCGACGTCAAAGAAAGGATCCTTCTCGACTGCGGCCGATATGGCGGAAAGGAAAGAAACATTAAGACCCCGGAGAGACTTGAAATACTTGAATGCCGTGGCGTCCGTCTCCTGTGCAAGAGACGTTGCGGGTTTTGGAGGGGATGCATCGGAGTCCAAGGGGAATAGTTTTGGTGCTCCCAAAGACGGTGACACGAAAGTGGGGTTGAGTGTGGGGGTTGATTGTGTGGACTTGAATGTGGTGTCGAGTGCAGACGACGCGGAGGCAGATACAGGTGGTGGCTGGGCAGTGAAAGTGAACGGATTGGACACGGAGGTTCCTGCTCCAAAACCAACGAACCCCGCAAACTTGGGTTGAGGAACGGCCTCCTGGGTGGGATGTGAGGGATTGAGATTGCAGAATACGCGTCTCACTCACGACTTTGTCTACATCGGGAGTAAGAGCTGGCGGCAGTCCATTGAGAGATGGTGACTTCGAAGCAGCCAAGGCGCGCTTGGGCAGAGCGCGTATTCTGAAATAGGGTTAGATGTGCGGTATGTATGATGAAGGGAGTCGGAGTGGCATACTGTCTCTTGACTAGGGCAGACTCGTCCGCCTTTTGAAAGCCCTGAGGGTCTTGTATTTCCTTGCATACGTGAGCCGAGGAAGACCGTGAGGACGAGCAATACACACCTCGATGTCGTCGTCGTCGTCGTCGTCGGGGCCGTCCTTTGTGATCTGTCTCTCTGCGCCGCGCTTCATGGTGAGGACGATCCCCGTGCTGTCTGTCAACATTCGCGCAAACTCGGTCAAAGAATGGGAAAATATCATGTAAGCAGCGTCCATGGGGTCCCTGGCCCCTTGGGTGACGGGGGTCCTCGACTTTGTCTCTCGTCGAATGTCACTAGGTCACTGTTGTTGCCTGCCAGCTCGTCGGTGAGCTCGTCGTTCGTGCTCGCCCTCGTTGCCGATGTCAACGACGACTGCAACAACGATGAACTCCCGTTCAGCATCCCCAGAAACGCCAGAAACCTCCGATGTCCCTCACAACGTAACCATCCACAATGAACTCCCTTCTTGGTATCATCCATTACCCATTGCCAAGGACGCCTGCGCCATCGGAGTCTGCGACGGTGACCCCTTTCAAAAGCAGGACGACGAGCGCATGCTCCAACTTGACGACATCATCCAGGAACATGCTTATGACGAGTATGCAGATCCATGTGCTTTCCTTCCTCCAACTCATCTCACCCGTTTCCCTTGCAGTTCTGCATGCTCGGGCGTGGAAAATTCGAACACCCAGTTACCCTCAGAAGTCACCCAGCGAGAGCTAGTCTCGTCAGAACCTCTTCGGACACTACTCCGACGGTCTGTTCCCGAGTCTGGTCTCTCTATACCCCTTCTCTCACAAATGCACTCCACCCCAATCGTGCCTCCTCCTGCCATGCGGACATGCAAGCGGGACCCGGCGTCTATTCCTCGCCCGGTTGTTTATCCCTCGAGAGAGTCGTGCTACAAGTATGTTATTATTCATATCTCACCCCACCGCCTTATCACCTCCTTGCCATCAGTCTTGCCATCTTAACGCCTAACATTCCCGAGAGCGGTACAAAGTCGCGCGTTGAGACGCAGGTGCGCGTTGCTGTCGACCTCGCACATGCAAGCACCTCTGCCGGGGAGCAAAATCAGTACGATAGAGTTGGCTCTTGGAAATGGCTCAAACTCCCCCCCGGAACGTCTACCAAGAAGCGCACCCGAAGGGAAGGAAAAATAGGTGAATGTCTTGTCTTAGTAATCCTTGCTTTAGCTCTAACATGCAGCAAGATCCCGCACCACTGGACATCCTTCACCTAATTGCGACCGTAACATGTGCTTCAGCCCCACACAACCATGTCGTCAGTTGTGGAAGTTGCAGGAACAGAGAGGTATGGTTTTAGGGTCCCGCTTATCCATTCCAAGTTACATCTCTGTTGTCAAGGCAAAGCGTGTAGCTCGCAAACTCGCAGCTCGTGTACGGCCAGCTCGTTCGGATTCAGACACTCCCGAAGATGGCTGCGAGCATCCAAGAAACATCAAGGAAGACACGACGAGCATCATTCAGTTTAATTGCCCGGATGTGCTCGATTTTTCTGCTGGGTCTGCCGTGCTTCCTGTTCGAATCACTTGTTATTGCAGGCATCACCGCGAGAAGGTTGGGTTTAATATTCACTTCACAATGCTGGACCACAACGGCCGCCTGGTTGGGACGGGCATGACACCCCCAATTATGATTACCGATGATCACAAATCAATCGTCAAGTCGGGAGCCGTCCCACCCACCCCTGCTTTGGAGACGCAAGTTGATTGGTCCAGCTTGTCTCCCGCTGCACCACCCACGGACAGCACTTCTCTCTTGAAACATCCATCTCGAAATGGCAAAGGTCAATCAAAGACACGTTCTAAACCTTACGATATGGTCGGTCGCAACAACCAGTCCAGGTTCTCCAGGGAAGCTAGCGTTACTAGTCCGAGTTCTTCTGTCAACTCCCCTTCCATGCATCCCTCTACAGGGCCTAATACCCGTTCGCCAACCCCATCGCAGCTGCCACAATCCTCAAGTCCTGTACCAGCTCCCCAGCCTTCAGTAACATTCACAGCAGACGGAGATCCCCCATCCGCATTCAATCCGAGGGACCTTTCTACCTCTCTCCTCAACAGCGGCTCTGGTACCTCCATTTTCAATCCTCCGAGCGACATCTCCACTATTACAACGTCTCAATTTCCTTCACCCTCTGACATGTTTTCCCCTAATACCTCCCCAGTAACACAACCTTCACAGCTCCTTGCTACCCTCATGCCTCCCCAACCCATGCCCTTTCTTTTCTTTAATCCAGGTTCCCCGCCACCCGTTACATCACTTCCCTTGCCCAAGATCCATCGCCTTATCCCTTCGTCTGGTCCGACTCATGGTGGCATAGAAGTCACTGTTCTTGGCGAAAACTTCCATCCTGCAATTCAGTTTAACTGCGTATTTGGTGATGTCGTTGCCAGTTCCACTCAGAGGTGGAGTGATAACACTTTGCTCTGCGTTTTGCCTCCCCGGTCTGCTCCTGGTGTTGTTGCGGTGTGGTTCGAAGGTCTCGACGAGACCAAGAACTCCACGCTTCCATCTCTTTTCACTTACACCGATGAATCGGATCGCGCTTTGTAAGTGAGCTAAGACGTCTACTCGAAATGTTTTATGACTTCAAATCTAGAATGGAGCTCGCTCTCCAGGTGGTTGGTCTCAAGATGACCGGGAAAATCGAGGATGCAAAGAATATTGCTTTACGCATAGTCGGGTCTACAGGTACCGAGGACTCGCCTTCCGGGTCCAGCTCTGCCGCCGACGAAATAATGCAAGTCGCTTCCCCGTCTTTCCATGACATCCAGCCTCTCTTGTTCTTACGCCTTGGAGAGAGGCATAACTACGAGGCTGCCGTCACGAAGTTCCTGTCACTCATTGATGTTTCCGTTGAGAGGCATTCTGGCATGCCTCCCGCAGTTGCCGTGTCTCACACCACATCGAGCGGGCAGACCCTACTCCACCTGGCGGTGCTCTTGAAATTCACATCTCTGACCGAGTTTCTCATCGTGCATGGTATCGACCTGGATGCTCGCGACCGCAATGGATACACGGCTCTGCATTTCGCAGTTTTGGTCCAGTCAAAGGAGTGTGCTCGACTCCTCGTAGTCGCTGGTGCAGACTTGGAGATTGTCAACGCTCTCGGGAAGACACCTCAGGACATTGCGCTATCTGACTTCTTTGAGGGAATCATTAACCATGTAACTTTGGAAGACGACCTGTCCCAAGCCAATCTCGAGGATCATGATGAGGATGGTGAATCTCATTTGGGGGACGTAGAAAGTGATGAGGATGCAACAACCGCCGTGATCAAACGAAGACATATATCTCGTGGCATCCGTCGCCGTCCACATCGACCTTACGATACACCTGAACGGCCTGAGAGCCCTCAGATATTGCAACCTTCGCAAACCCCGGACAAAATCAAGGATAACACAACGCAGAAACTCGATGACACTTCTGACGAGAAGCAGGCTGCATCGTTTGTCGCACTGATCCAACGGACGCTCGCACAAATTCCCGCTCCCCAAGGTATCATACCCACCATGCCGCAGCTCCCGCTGCCTCATTTACCCGAGATGCCTACTGTTCCTTGGGCTGCACTACCACAGATACCGATGGTGTTCCCTGTGTTTGTACCAATCCCTGGCTGGTCATCATTTCTAAGCGATAAACGGGATGGCCCGCGTAACGAAGTCCCGAGTAGTAAAGAAGGTGACTCCCGGCCGATTGGGTACAGTACCGCCCAAGAGTTCCGGGCAACATGGGAAAAATGGATAGCCGTGGCCGTTGCAACTGCAACTCTCCGCCCTCCGCCGGTCGACGAAGCACCTCCAATGTACACCCCGAGAGAAACGAAGGAGACAACAACACAACAGTCTGTGACAGACACGGTAGAAGTCCAAGGACCCAGCCCCGAGTCCACTGCCCCCCGAACACCGAACGTACTGGATCGTCCACCTAGACGTGTGGGCTACGAGGTTACCTCGGCGCCGGCACCGGATGCTGACGCATACGAATATATACCTGTGAAAGTGCATACCCATACAGCAAAGAAACGTGAGGAGGGTGTTAATTTCTAATCTCTGCTGTTAACATTTTATCTAGATGACCGGATGCTCGTGTTGTTTTGGCTTCCTATTCTGCTTCGTGAGTTGGTTCTGCTATAAATTCGTGGCGATGTTCTGACCGAGGTCAATTAAGTGTCTCTCCTTTGGGCTTTCCACAACTGTATCCGCTTTGCTATCCATGCGCTAAAGACCAGTCTCACAATGAAAGCCGGGGTGCGTACATGAATGCGCTGTGTAGAGTCTTGTAAGCCTGTTGTGATTTGTACGGGGATAACTGCTGAGTAAAATCACATTCTAGACAATCATTGGGTTGGTCCGAATAGACCTTTTCACGCATTTGCTGCATGGGCGTTATTCTTAATGTTCTGCTGGATTTGACGGAATGGCCATTGTACTTTGTACTCGATACATATCCTTCCCGTAATGTGCCAGTAAGTTCATACGTTTCGCCCAGTAGACTCTGGAGTAGAATCCCTCCGCGTGGGTCAATGCCCTCTATGCAACTTGAACGACGCCTGGACGCCCTTGCCGGCCTTGATATCCTCGAGTACTCTGGCATCGATTTCTCTTCCGATCCTGGCAACCTCTACTACTCTGTCCACCATGTCTTTGGGAATACAGACTACACCATCTTCGTCCGCGACAATCCAGTCACAAGGTTCGACTGTAACCGCTGGGAATGTATCAGAGCCCTCTGCGTTATCTTGCGGTTGGATGAGAAGTGGAACGTTGACGGCTGATGGACGAACGAAGGGCGATTGTCCAAGAGTGGAGTGTCCGCGTGCAAACACTGGGAAACCTGCAGCACGATGTTCGGCCAGGTCTCTGCACCGACCAGATATGACGACACCGACGACCTCTCTGGCCTGTGCACCTGCGGTCATGAGACCTCCCCAGACAGCATTCTTTGTGTCTGTATTCGATATGAGCGTCAAAAAATGCTACCGGGGAACGGACGAAGGAATGAAACTGAACGTGGAGGGGCGTCGATGACGACGATGGATCTGGGGGTTGCGGTATCTACAAAGTGAGCAGAGAGCTTTGGGGTTGTCTGGTCCGAGGCAAGAACCATCTGGACGGTGTAAGCGGGGCCAGATATACGAATGTCGGGGTTGGGCGGGGCAGGGGAGAGGATGTGTATGTCGGGGATGTGTCCACCGTGTGGTGATCCGAGTTTGATGAGAGCATCGGAAATCTCGCAGGTGGATAAGCTGGACAAGCTGGACATGGCGAGGACGACGAGGACGAGCAGCGCAGCTTATAAGATAGGGGCATTTCTACAAACGGACACGGCTCGTTGTCTTGCGCAGCGGCTGAGGTACCTCTGCAAGACGTGTGCGAGCATGGCCAACCCTGTTCAGCTCCCTTCCCCATCGTCCTCGCCGTCCCCAGGAAATGTGCGCAAACTCGTCAAGAAGGCCTCAAAGGCCGTCATGAAATCGCACAGAGTCTTGGTGCCCAAGTACGACCTTCCCATCCGTCTACGACCGGTTCGCCCTCCGTGCCGTTTCCCACTCAGTCATGTCTTGCTCAATCCCCTCTGCAGTGGTTCCTACTCTTCACATTCGTCATCATGCTCCTGCTTGGTCTCCTCGGACTCACCAACTTCTCCCACTCCCTACCGCTAAACGACAAGTTTCTTCACCTCACTTGCTTCTGCGTCGCCACGGGCGTGTTCTACTTCATCTTCGACGTAGAGGAGTACGCATTCCGCATTATATTCGAAGATCCACCTCCTCAACATGCCTTACTCCTAGGGATGCTAGACGTATCTGGTTTTGGCGCTATGCCAACCTATTGTTCACAGCGGTCGTATGTTTCTTCTTTGGTGGATTCGTCAGCGAAATCGTGCAGTCAATGTTGCCTGTACGTCCTTTGATCACTTTGTGTGATCACACTCGCTCACGTAGCGCCAGTATAAACATTTCGATGCCGGTGACGTAGTGGTCTGTGCTTCTCGTCAGCCTCGAGGTGCGCTCGCTTACCATCCTTTGCCTTCGCTAGGCCAATGTCGTCGGCTCAACGATTGGTCTTTACACATCTTATCACATCGAGAAACACTATCGTTCCAGGAGAGAAGTAAGAGATCAAACCTCCTTCCTTCCTTTACTCAGCCTGTTCCAGATTGCCCGTTTATACCGGCCCTTGAATACCGACGATCCTTCGGATCTAGAGGACTACTCGGACGACGAGGCTGGTCCATCTGGGACACGACTTCTCCCTCTCTTTAACCCCCAGCCTACCAGCTCCTCAACAAAACCTTCGGTACCGTCCAGGGCAAAGACTCACGGGCCCGCTCGCCTTGCGGATGTCTGGGACGAACGTGAAGAGCTTTTTGGAATTGGAGATGACAGCGACTCTGAGGGCGCTCCTAATACTGGACCACCAAGTCATGCAGACGGGTCTCCACGAGCTGGCCCTATACCAACGATTACCATCACACAATCATAGACCGGAGGAAATATCATGTATACCACTGCCAATCTGTCGCCTGCGGAATAATGAACATCTATTCTATATCTACTTCCTTTACAGAGCGCGGACCTTGCCCTGTCCATGATGCAGGAAACTGAGCGCATGCGTGGAGCTCGGCGTCTAGATCGCAGAGCTCTCCGTGCAACTGTTGGATCTCATTGCGACGTCTGTCGACGAGATCTTGCATGCCCCTGCACGCTGTCGAAGCTACGACAATTACGTTCTCATCCACCGTCCGCTGAATGGTGCGCTATGGACAAGCGGCGTCAGCAACTGTCCATGAAGAGAGCACAACTCGTAAAAACGCATACTTGAAGATCGCGCCTGAGGCCTTCTCCGATCCTTCCCGAATCCTGTATCCACCTTCGCTTCGCCCGTTCCCATTTTCCCACTGCCCACCGGATGCTGCCCACTGCGAGCAGCGCACCTGAGCCTATCGCCGTCCCCATCTCCGTACCTGCTCCCAGGCTGAAAATATGTTCACCGAATGCTAACCACCATCCCAGACCTACGCCACTGAGTACGCCACCGAATGCACTAACGACAACACTCTGTGCTTCTCGGTGCAACTTTGAGGTGGTGTGCTGGATCAACTGGCTGCGACGGCCGTGTATTGGCTGTATTAGGCTGTTTGGTGTGAAAGCACGGGTAGGCGAACGTTTCAGCTGTTGAAGTTGGTTTTCGAGGACAGGTGACCGAAGAGAGGTTGAGGAAGCAGCAGAGAGAAGACTGAACGCAGAGATAGACAGTTCTCTCTGGATAAATTCCAGGCACCCAGTTTGTAAAATGAGCTGGTTTTTGACGGTGAGCTTGAGATCCCCCCCCCATTAGCTCAACCAAACGCTCCTGACCTGATTTTCGAGCCCTTTACACCAATGTCCCTGTACTGCAGTGGAAACAAGTGCCCCTATCTCATCGACTCGCCAGACCATCCTCCAGAACGTGAGAGATCCTAGCAGTGTGTTCATATCCTTCGTACCCAGAGATAGCGCCTTCTCGATCTTGTCGTTCTCTCCCGGCTTGCCGAGTATGTCATGTCTTGTATTTTCTCGAATCTTTTCTACTTTGGACGACAGACCGTTGATCTTACTAACCACATGATCGATGTCTTTCCTGGCGGCTTCGACCGACCGGAAGCTTGCAGAAAGAGAGCCGTGGACCTGTGAAAACGCTGTTTCTTGCCGAAGATCCATTAAAGGTGTCTCTGACAAGTTCTTCGGATGGAGAATCTCGTTGATGGCTATGGTGGTGGTAGATAGTCGAGAACCAAGGGTGTCTCTTTGGTACCTATCAATCGTAGACGGTAATGTTGGATTGGCTTGCAAGGCAGTGACCGCGTCCAGCGCTTGTCGGGGATCGACGAATAGAATGTATCCCGGTTGACACCCCATTTTAGACAACGTTCGAGAAATGAGCTGATGATGAGGGCCAGAAACCGAGCCTGATACAAGTATGAGGATGGTGTTTGGCTTGTTAAGCAGGTGCTTGGCCCGAATAGCCAGGTCAGAGAGAGGGGTGACAAGGGGGTCGCAGAGTAACAGAAGGACGTCACTGTTCAGCAAGAATCTGTCCGTCTCGTCGCTGAAGCTGGACAAGGATGAGAGGTCGGGAAGCTCGATGAGTCGAATGGCGTGCGGGAATCGCTGAAGCCAATCTGATGGGCTAGAGAGCTTTCCAGTAAACGCAGTGGGGTTACCATACCTAAGTTAGTCTCGTATGACATTGATCGACTAGTAGACGATAAGGGGTGCTTACTCGATATTTACACAGCTGGGAGCGTCCTTCCACCGGTTGCGCAAAATCTCGCTATAGGTAGGATCAGAAGTGAAAGGGTCTTCCAAAAGTGCCGTGACCAGGTCGTGTGAGCAAGCCCACTCGTCGAAACCACAAACTACATAGAAGCAAGGACGAAACCAAGACAATGGGGATCCGGGATGAATGGATGCACAACACAGTTACAGGACCACTTACCAGCAATGGTAGCCTTCAAAGGCACCTGGTCTGGACCTGAGCTTAGCTCGGTGATAGATCTTTCAAGTATGTTGCTCCAGAAAAGGGATGAGTCTGGTCCTACTGCGCCATCTGCGGTAGAGAGTGTCTGTGGCAAGAGGGAGATGGTTTTCTGTAGCAATATGGATACGCGCTTTCGGGTGGAAGATTGCTCGGGCTGGTGTAGTGCTTGGGATTCGCTAACGGCAACATTGGCGAAGAATCTTCCGGGAAGACTTCTGGCACGGGTGTAGGTGTGGGGTAGAGAGAAAGAGGTGATAGGAGCAGCCGTCCGGGGAGTCAGTGCAGATGAGTTGCGGAGGAGGCGACATGCCACTTTCATTCTTTCATCCTCACATAAAACAAGAACCAGTATGATGAGTAGTCTATCGGACTGTCACGTGACACCACAACTAAAATTACAGTACATGGTCATCGCTTCCGCTTCTTGCTATCAGTGTCGAACACCGTGCGTTTCTTCGGACTGCTCGCCTCAGTCTGTGCTTCCAGGATGGCGCCCTTGCTCAAGCAGAAGTCGATATGAGCATTGAGTCCTTGGTTGTCTGTTTTCAGTCGCCTGCTACAGATGGGGCAGGTGTGATAATGTTCTGCCATCGTCACCACCCGCTCCGGACCAGGGAGACTCGACCCCGATGCCTCGGAAGATTGGAAAGTATCTTTGGAGCTCGTCCCTAAAGGAGGTGGAGCATCGATACTCGAGCGTGATTTGGAAGGCGGTTTCGAGAATGTATCGTCAGAACTGCCCCCCACGGTTTGATCATCATGTCCAAGGTGGTCCAGTTCGAGCTCCTCCTCTTCGTAGAATCCTGGCATTGAATCATCCTCCCCTTCATGTTCGGGTTGTCCTCCCATGTCTGTCTCCAACTTTGTCCTCTTCCGTGGCGAGCTCGAGGTCCCGAAAAACTAGATAGATAGCTCAAGAGTTGTCCTATTCGCCGATCTTCGCAGCACTTACACGCTTGATCCCACCCGCAGGCTCTGCAGCATGCAAATCCTTGAGCTTCGTTATTCGCAACCCAATCAATCGGATTGTCAGCGGCAATTCCGGAAGCAAAAGTTCTTTGCCAATCTGACGAATTATCATCCATCAGAGAAGCCATCAAGTTCTCGAGTCGACCCACTC
>JBBPNB010000134.1:0-37039 GCA_038090635.1 Rubroboletus satanas
TAAATTTTTGTTATATAAAGATGGTAATCAATAAAATCTGAAATTTTCACAGACCTGTAAATGACAATAAAATGTCAAAATCCCTGGTGTGCCACCGGGGGTTGAACGAACATGGACCGTTTGGGCCAAAGCAAGATGCTGAACCTCCAGGGTTTCATCGCTTGCAAGTACGCCAACCCCGCCGACCGTGATCCTCTCGCCGTAATCAGGGCACATAATCGCCCTTGGAGCCCAACTCTTGCAGTCTGACGAGCGCGCATCATTGCACCGTCGAGTATCAGCAACACGAGTACAGTTAGATCGAGCTAAGGATTCAAAATATTTCTAGTATTATCCGTTTCCATCGCAACAACATTACGACGAATTCAACGTCGGGTAAGCAAGCGTCCTGCTGGAAGAACGACGGTGAGTTCAGAATTCTGTGGAGATTAAATCACGAGTCAACCATCAAACCAAAGCATCGAATGATGAGCCAGGGTGGACGCACAGGGACTGACCGATGCGACGACAGCGTGCTGACCATTTACACTGAGGCCGAAGCAGCCATCGAGTCGAGATGATATTGGTAGAATACAAGAATTTGCTGATCTGCAGGGATACATAGATAGTAGATTGCGTTCACTGGATGAGCTGGGCGTTAGGCGATGGAGTGACTACAAGGCCGCAATGTGACGATACCGAAGGAAAGACTGGTCATAAGAAACTGGTGTCCATATACATGGATAGTTCATGTACGGCTCGACTTTGATGCTTTGGGAGAACGAGGGGTCTCGATCTCCCTTCGTCTGCGGGAAGGGTCTTCCTTGCGAGCAGCTCTGGATCGTGCCTCTTCCTCTGCTATTCTCCGAGATTCTGTCCAGAGGCGGAGGGTATAATCGTGGAGTGCTTGGGAATAGGATGCGAAAGGATCACTGCAAGCCCTTGATGGCGCGGGTTGTGAATCGGAGAACATGGAGAGAGGAGAGGGGACCGGTGGAGCTGTAAGGGGAGGGAGTGAGAATATAAATGATGGTGCCCGCCAAACTGCTGGTCTTGCTCCACCTGCGTAACCGCTGCCAGTCACTTCCGGCATCGCTGCTGCTGGGATCAGCAGATCAATACTCCAACTCGGTCGTAATCAATACTCCGGCCGCACACAGGGCATGGATCTGTCAAGCGTGCCTCATGCGGTGACATGTGTGTTTGTCGAAGTTCAAAGCTCCACTATTAACGGCCACTATTTGTTGCTCCACCGTGTAAACTTCGTTTCTGGTGACGGTTGGCCGCAAGAACACCACCCATGTGTCAACTGAAACACATTTGCTCCACTCAGCCGATGAGAGACTCTTTCCATTGGTTGATAATAGTCTATGGGACTCACATATCACGACCGAGTTACCGATCGCTTGGGAATTCAACTGCATCACTCTGAGTCCCGTTCGTCGCAGGTTGACATCCTCCATCCAGAATATCACGCTTATTTTTATCCATCAGCTTGGTAACGATGCGACCCATCAACTGTCGTTAAAGCACGACGAACGACGGAACTCGATGAGCTGTACCGCAAGCGCTGTGTGCCTTGGGGCCGCAATCAAACACAACAAAATAAACAACCACCGTCTGGCGTGTTCGAAGAGTCCAGGGAAACGGCCAGAAGTGGAATAAGTATGTGACGAGAGTATAATACAAGTACTACGTTGAGCTTGAACACCCGCGGATTGTTGTTCAGTGTCCACTTGTACGAAAAGGCCTTGTCCACCTTTAAGCAGCATAAAGGTTTTGTGGCCTCCTACCCATACTGGCCGTCTATCAACATCCCTGAATTCCCGCCTTCCTTTTACCTCGAAAGCCATGGTCCCTATCATGGGAGAAATACGCTGCGATCATTCACGAGGAGCACTTTGTACGCAACCCATGTTAGATCGCTTGTGCTGCCAAGAAAATTGGTTGCGCTATTTCTGTGAAAGGACATGACAAGGCGTACCAGTAGTAAAAGAATGGGGGAGAGCAAGAACGGGGGATGTGACCCCTTTTAGAGGAGTCGGAACGTGAGGACCCGGTTGCTGGAGTTGAGCAAGGGGTTGGATACCAGGTGCCAGTGTTGGTTGTTGCAGTAGTCAGTGTCCGAATCTGCCCCGGAATACCAACTCAGAGACGAGGTCGCCTCGACGTCAATTTAGAAGCAAGCATGAAAGTCTCGGGACGCGCGAGATCTATGTCGTCGGGCCCTTCTTGCGCTGGGCGGGTGAAATATAATCGATAAATGGCGAAAGCCATCGCCATTGTCGACGCCATGTAATGATATGAAATCTGATTGTTAGTTGTGAGCGGTAACATGTACACGTGACACCGCGTTGTCAGACTGTACCAGTGATTTAAGTCTAAACTCGTCCAATGAGCATGGCCAGCTCTGCGCTCAAGCATGTAAGTCTTTCAGCCCACCGTCGACGCCGCCCTGCTCACCCTACGCCAGGCCATCGCCCCTACAACTTTGCAACAGGCACAGACAGACGCTCTGCTCGCGTTACTCAACCTCAGTATCTCCCAAGATGCAACTGCGCCGTCCGGTACCTCCAACCAGCCCAAGCCTGCACCCGCAGTCAAAGCCCCAGCATCTACTGCCCCTTTGGTCTGGAAAGTACTAGTCTTGGATCAGCAAACGAAAGACGTCCTGGCAACAGTACTTCGTGTCCAAGATCTTCGCGATGCTGGCGTGACTCTGCACGTGTACGCAGCTTTATTGTATCCTTCATCCTTCTTCTTCGTCCTCACATCGTGACAGTCAGCTACACTCACTGCGTCCCCCGTTGCCCGACGTTCCCGCCGTTTACTTTGTCGCGCCGACTTTGGCAAACATACGCCGAATATCGGAGGACCTTGACAAGTGTTTATACGAATCCTTCCACCTCAATTTTGTCGAGCCATTACCTCGTGCACTTCTTGAGGAGCTTGCAGCTACGGTCGCTGCTTCTGGTACAGGGGAGTCGGTGGAACAGGTTGGTCTGCTCACTGTTCTGTGTTTGGGCAGGTTTCACTCTGATGGGCCCTCTATATCAGGTCGTCGACCAGTATCTATCATTTATCGCACCATCACCGTCTCTATTCTCCTTGCTGTCGCCATTGCCATCTCCAGTGGTCCAAGCAGGCCCATCTCAGCCCAAGCCATATTATTCGTACAAACTTCTCAGCTCCCCGTCGTCGACTGAACAACAGATCGAGGATGAGATTGAACGCGTCGCCAGTGGGATCTTTAGTGCCGTTGTGACCGCGGGTACGCGCCCCCAGCAGCTGCTAAATGTTCACTGTAATCTAATCGTTCCACAGGACACGTCCCGATCATCCGTTCTCCCAAGGGCAATGCAGCAGAAATGGTCGCCAAGAAACTCGACGTTAAGATTCGAGATGCGTTACTTTCCGCTTCACGCGCCCATGGAACGACCATGGTCTTCTCACAGGATTCATCTGGATTGTCCAATCTACAACGGCCACGTGCGAATTTTTCATACCTTCTCTTCTCATCCTCGTCCTGATCAATGACCTTAAGTGCTGCTCATCCTGGACAGGAATGTGGACCTTGTTTCCATGGTCTCTCATGGCTGGACATACCAAGCCCTTGTATCAGATTGTCTTGAGATTAAGCTTAATCGCGTCGTTGTCACCAACCCACAAAAGCGTTCGTACGATCTCGATTCGAAGGACTTTTTCTGGGCAAAAAATGCTGCAAACCCGTTCCCTCAAGTTGCTGAGGACATTGACACCGAGTTGAACAAGTATAAGCAAGACGCCGCAGAGATTACACGATCGACGGGTGTGAGTGATGTCAATGATATTTCGCAACTGTGAGTCGGTGCTACGGTAAATGTTTAAAAGCATGCATTTGACATCATACAGCGACCTTTCGTCGAATGCGGCACACTTGAAGACCGCTATAACACAGCTTCCCGAACTCACTGCTCGTAAGGCGACGCTTGACACGCACATGAACATCGCCACGGCACTGCTCGAGCAAATCAAGAAGAGAGGCCTTGATGAATTGTTCAGCACCGAAGAAGCGGTCAGTAAGCAAGTAAGCATCCCGGATCGTTGTTCTATGACGTAGCCTCACGGTCTGAGTTGCTAGACAGTGTCATCGATTCTAGAGACGCTTCGTGCCCCTCGGCCAGACGGAGCTTTTGGACCTGAGGACAAGCTCCGTCTTGTCCTCGTGTTCTACCTCTCTTCACCTGACAATGCAATTTCCAAGGATGATATTGCCGAACTGGAGAAGGAACTCAAGAGTGCAGGTGCAGATACGGCAGCCTTCGAGTATGTTCGCCGAACTAGAGAAATCTCACGTATGACTGTCTCCGCCGCTGTCGGTGGGACATCTACGCCGGTTCTCGGTGGTCAAGGGGAACTATTCAGAGGTTTTACAGCTCTTGGGAACAAAGTTCGTAATGTTTCTGAAGGAGCTCTCTCCTTGCCAGTTGATGAGATGTTTATTTCCAGCTCACTGACCGTCTGAAAGAGGGTGGCTTGGAAAACCTAATTTCAGGCGTAAAGAATTTCCTGCCGGCAAACAAACTGTTACCTGTGACGCGACTCGCTGAGGCACTGATGGATTCATCAGCTGCATCGAACCAATCTTTGCAAGAAACTGATGAATATTTGTTCCTGGATCCCCGTGCACCTCGGCATGTCCAGGGATTGGGCGTCTCCGGAACCGGCGGTGGACTCGGAGTTAGTGGTGCATCAAGTGCTGGCAGAGCACGACGTATGGCATTTACGGATGGTATGGTGTTCATCGTGGGAGGCGCAAGTTACGTTGAGTATGGGAATCTCGAAGAGTGGGCAGCCAAGACGGGGAAACGCCTCACTTACGGTGGTACCGAGATTGTTGATCCTGGGAGCTTTGTTAGCATCCTACAAGACCTAGGCAAAGGCATTTCGTAGCCATACTGTATAATGGCTGTGGATTTCGAGCAAAACAATTGGAACATGATAATTACATTGGATCGGAACGGCTACAAGTGACGAGTGAAAAGACCAACAGAAGTCAATTCAAGGACATGCCACATGCCAAGATCATGTAAATCACTTCCTGTTGTTAGAGCGCGTCATGAGGATCTGAACGAGACGGACGCTAGGGCAGTGTCAGTGTGCGTTCGAGCTGACCATCACCACACTCACAAGATGTTGATCATGTCAAGCTCCAAAGCAATCGCCTCCTTCATGGGGTCCCTGGGAATGGCACCCAATTCTGCCATACGTGCATGTTGCAGAATCTTTTGAGTACTTGAGTAAAGAAGTTAGGGACAAATGTGTGGCATAAAGTTGGGTAATACCCACTCATAAAGCACAAATCCACCAAACACGGCTAAACCGCCATAAAGAGAGATCGACTCGGCGACAGCTAGCCCACGCATACCAAGTGGGAGGGCCATAGGAGCCAGTGAAGAGAGGGCTACGACGGTCACACCAGCGAGAAGTGGACCACCCATGTACAGATACTTGTCATTCCTGTCCAATACGTAGGTGCTACGTCAAGAGAGCAACACACAGACATACTTTGCAGTGGCGCCGACGTAAGACAGGGAACCAACGACCCCACACGTGTACAGCGCAGCACGGGACAAGATGGCTGGACTAAGGAAAAACAATGGGCTCAGTGTTGCCGCTTGGCACGCGTTGAACCCCTACGGAGAGTTAGCTGATACATTTTATCAAATGCCGGTGACTTACCAGCCAGAAAAGGTGCTTCTGCACGATTCTTTCTGGGGGGGTGTAATAGACTCCCATCATAGAGCCGATGCTCCCCGCAAGACTCACACCGAGTACGAGCCCTGTAATGGTACGGTCACACCAAGAATGCTGAGAGGAGTCGGAACCAATACATACATGGATTCGCTGACATGATTCTGAAAGCAACCCCAGACCTGAACATGGTTCTGGCAGCTAGTGCCGTAAGAACAAGGCCACCCCCAGTGTACTTGAAACTATCATGCAAATAGGACTGTTCGGCAGTAGTCAATGAGTCACGAGTGTCTCTGTTCAAGAAGCCTTCTGCAACGACGACTGTGCCTGCCACGGCGGCCTACACACTTAAATCAACAGACGGAGGTACAGGCTATTGCTACGCACGGCCGTGATTGCAAATTTCTTCCAAGCGTCTTGTGAGGAGGTCGGTGTAATAGTCTGCGCATCTGTTATCATGGTGCGGGAAACCCTGTACGGAGGATGTGGGGAGAGTGTGGTAGGGTGCTTCTGGACGACATTCTTGAAGGTCCCAAAGCGGCTGGAGAGCGGCTGGACTCTTGTGCGCACAGCGGCCTGTAGTGCGCTGCGAGGCAGGGTTGGCTTGAGAGCGCAGGAGAGTCCAAGGGACAACATGGTGGAGTAGCAAGTATGAAAGGCCAATTAGTCAGCATTCATTGGTGTCGATGTCATCAAATGAGAGCAAATAAGAGACTTATCAGAACCCCCAAGAATATAACAAAATAAATAAATAAGTCATTACGATAGCCGAGGCAATGTCGCTGGTTCGATGACACCGACCACCTTGTGCTCCATTGCCAGCGCAATCAGACTCCTTTCGCCCCAGCTCTTCCAGTCAATCTCGAAAATACCCGTCTTCTCTCCGCAACACCAAGACCAAGTCCGTTCTCGCGTCTCCACCAATAATCAGCCCTTCATTCGCTTCGAATGGCTGATCTCTACTTACCTTGACATCATACATGTTCAATGAACCATCCCCACCGCCACTCGCCAGTAGAGTGCCATCTGGGCTGAATGACAGGGCAAACACATATTTGGTGTGATCCGTGAAGACTTTCAAGCAGTCCCCTGTCACCGAATCCCACAACCGGGCTGTGAAATCGAACGACGCCCTGTCGCAGAGTGAGATCATCCACATTGCATCCGGCTCAGCTGGCTTACGTTGCTACCAGTTCGTGCTCCCCTGCCTGGGTATTCGGACACCACTTAACGGATGTCAGACATCGTTTGTGGCCCTTCAGAACAACGTGGGTAGATATCGACTTTTCCGAGTGCAAGTGTTCAATATTCCATATCCGGGCGGTCGTGTCATCGGAGCAGGTAGCCAGGCGTGTCCGTGATGAGTTGCATTTAAGCATATTCAATTCCCCTTCGTGTCCTCTGCTCCAGCGTAAAGTTCAGTAACGAGTGTTTCGGTCAACCGACATACCTTAGAGTTTGAATAGGTTTGGGTCCGTTCAAGGAAACGATGTGAACCACACGATCACTCCCGCCACTGGCGAACGTAGAGTCGTCAATCCAGTCAACATCCAGACAACAAGCTTCTGACACGCCTTATAAGGTGAGTTCCTCGTGGATCCCAATAACACGTTACCTTCGTGATTTCGATATTGTCGATGTAGTTTATTGTTTTTGATGTCCCACACGCATGATGTGCTGTCCAAGCTCGCAGTAGCTATCCATTGTCCTGAAGGAGAGAACTTGGCAGCGAAAATGGGGCCCTGCTAGGTATCAGTAAAACCCACTGTGAAAACGTGGATTTCGTCCAACCTTATGGTGGTCGTCTGTGAGATAAGCTTTTCCTGCAGAGGAGCAAATTCGAAGTATTGCGTCGTATGATCCTATCGCAACTAGCGAACCATCAGGACTCCAATCAATGGATGTCAAGTCGGCTTGGGAAGAGGCAGCAAGGTTGGATAATGTTAATGTCGGCCGCGGAGGGGTGGTTGGGGATCCCTCATATGAACCGAACGGAACATTCCAATAGTGGACTGTGGCATCGCGTGATCTGACGTGTTATGAGTCAAGTCAACGTTGGAATCAATCGATTCATTCAGCGCATACCCCGATACCAGCTGTCCCGCTGTGGTTGGGCTCCAAGCGACTACGAAAACCTAGAGGCTTCGTCACTGTGTGTTATTATTGACTTGCGCAAAGCTCACTTCAGCCTTGTGTGCTTGCAGTAATCTGACTGCGTCGAAACGTTTCATCTTCGGTTTCTTCACCACATTCTCTGAGGGTGGTTGCTGCAAATCGAACAGTTTCGCTTCCTTCGAGGCAATGCTGGAAGGTGCTACAGACACGGGTCATCCCGTGGTGCAACGGTTAAAAAATGACAGGCGTACCATCGACAGCCATCGCCGCGTGGTTGTCTTCAACCTCCTTTCTGGCACGCTTTTCGGCACGTTCATCCTCTGTGGAAGGTGGAATTGACTTTCGTTTGATGCCAGTTTCGGCGGCTAGCATGGCTATGTTAGATTCTCCGGGTTGCTGTGGGGCTAGCAGGGTCGTTGCATCCGGGTCAATGGAGCACACATGACGCTCCAGCAGAGAGAAACTACTCTTGCAGTTCTTCGCGAACGAATCGCCTTTCCAGTGTGCCTCGACTTCGGCGTACAAAAGCGCCTTGCTGAGACGTTCTACGAGCTCGCCGCGTGGGATGTGTTTCTTGATAAGATGGGAGTGATCCAACCGACCCTCCATACGTAGCGAGAAAGCGGAGTGTTGAAAGCCTGAACTGAAGTTAGACAAGGGGACCAGAGCGTCCGCAGGGTGGCCTACCGGAATCTTGAAAATACGCATGTATGAGGCAGTTGACCTCATCTGCAGTGATGGTTATGGGAACCGTCATCGTGGGCGTTCGAGACTGGAGAGTTGTCGGTGTCGGTGTGAACAGCGCAAGAGTGCGGAGTTGGAAAACACAATGTACAGAGTTTCTTGAGCGTGTACTGTCACGGTATTCGTGTTTGCGAGCGCAGAATATTCCATGAAATCAGTCCCTGCAGGTTGGACGAGCAGTTGTCCAAAGTACGGAATCTCCATTTGTCTTAATGCAGGATCTTGGACTCGTCCGGATCCATTTCGCAACGTTCTTTGCTCTGCTGCTGGTAGCGTGGATGCTCACCCATCTTCGTTTTTTTACTTGGTTTGTGTTCCATTCACCTGTCTCTGTTCAATTAGAGAGACTCAGCTCGTTGACTGCAACACGCCACGTGTGAGAGAGCGAGCCGGAATATAGATTAAGATAACCAATCATTCGCCCCTTCCCAAGCCTCCTTCCCCATGCCTGAATACGAGTTCGATACTGACATGCCCTCCGACGACGAGGAGGCTTACGACGGCCCCGACGCCTACCTCGACGGCGACGAGAACGTTCTTGAGCTCGATATCAATCATGACGACATTTCCGCTCACCCGGAAGATCCAGGTAGCACCGCGATTTCTCAGATCTTGCGTTGTGAGCGCTTCGCTCCGTGTCTCTCAGGCCGAACTCCCCTCATATCCCGTCTGCTAGCACTGTTTGACCTTCAGCAGCTGCAGCCTAGCAGCGCCGCCGAAAGGACGACTAGCCTTGGTACGAATAACCACCAGGGGCATTTGATCACCTATGGTGACCTCGTACGTTTACTGCGGACTGGCCCCTTCAGGAGAGACCAAGATGTGGAAGACGAAGATGCAGACAATGACGACGACGAATATTCAGGCAATTCATATTCAAGGAACAGACAATGGTTCCCCCCACACACCGAACCTCAGAAGAGGGGCGTCGAGTTGCTCATGAGCGGTGAATTTGGTCGCGTGGGCAACAAACTCAGGTCAAACAGGGGAAGCAGGAACGTCTCTCGCTTACTCCTAGACCACTTTTGCAAGCCTCGGGGCACCTTGTCCAGGGAGGAGTTAGCCAGCGTACGCTCCATCTAAACTTGTTAACTGTCATTGTACTCATACAACCCTAGGAGCTTATACCCAATTCTAACGGGACTGCTGTCGCCTCCAATGGCGCCAACCTTTACGTTGGTCAATTTTCCAAAGGTGACTAACTTATCGTATGGTATCCATTTAATGCGGCGCCCATATCTTGACTGGACAGACTCATCCTTTTACTACACGTGCTGTCAAGGTTAGTCAGTGACTTGATCCGTCCCCGAATGTTTTTTGAGCGTAAGCTCAACAGATTTCCGTCTACATGTCTATGACATGACATCTCCACCGGCCAAGTACTTCAAACCCCAGCGAAACCCACGGCGCGGAACATCGCTCTTCGACAATCATGATCATGATCACGAGTCAACCCTCAAAATTTTGAAGACCATTCAGGGACACACGGGTAGATGGACCATTACCGATTCTCATCTAAGTCCCGACAATGAAAGGCAAGGTTTTAGTTGCACGACAAAAGTTGTAATACTAAATTACACAACTCAGGATGATTTATTCATCTATTGTGGGTTATTCGTTCTTTGGCAATTGTATTTCGCGCACATAACGCCATGTGACAGTCACCCACAGTATATATGACAAACACGTTGGATTCTTCCACAGTACAAACCCCTATCCGCTTTACTGATCAGGATCACCGTCAAAGCCGGTCCTTGTGGGGTGTCTACGACGACGATTCCTTCGGTATTTGGAGCTGCAATTTTTCTGCTGACGGTAATGAAGTGATCGCAGGTGGCAGTGGCCATATTTTTGGTAGGAAACGTGCCCCCGTGTCCACTAGGATCACTCACGCACCATCCAGTGTATGATCTCTTGGCTGATCGCAGAACAGTCAAGATCAAGGCACACTCGGATGATGTAAACAGTTGTTGTTGGGCCGATACTGCATCAGGAAACGTTTTGATCAGCGCGTCGGATGATACGTTCCTTAAAGTCTGGTAATAACTTACTCCTTCACCTCCAGTTTGTTGATTGATTACGGTCCATGGCAGGGATAGACGGTCACTAGGAGGGTCGCAAAAACCATCAGGGGTACTCGTTGGCCACACTGAAGGGATCACAAACGTTTCTGCCAAAGGCGACGGGAGATATGTCATCTCAAATGGCAAGGATCAGGCACTTCGGTTGTGGGATCTTCGCAAGATGTGCAGCAGTGACGACTTTGATTCGTTTGCGCACGGAGATTTTAGATGTCACAATTACGACTACCGGTAGGGCTTATGGGGTCACAGCGTGCTCCTTACTGACCCCAGCACAAAGATACGGTCATTTCCCGAGACCGGGGCGTGCTGCGCACCCAAATGACTGTAGTGTCATGACCTATCGAGGGCACGCTGTCTTGCGCACCCTTATAAGATGTAACTTCAGTCCTGCAGAAACCACAGGTGGCCAATATATTTATTCGGGGTCTGCGGATGGAAGAATTCACGTGAGTAAAGATTGTTCCTGTTCGTCTTACTATAATGACGGATAATACTGCTGAAAGATCTGGTCACTGGATGGTCGTATTGTTCAAATCCTAGATCGCTCGCAAACGCTGCCAATGTCATACAATCCATCTGGCCCTGAGCTAGAACCGCTATCGGGATCCCGTGGGACGGTATGCGTCCGGGACGTGAGCTGGAGCTCGAGGGTAACGACTGCCTCTACGTGATCGACATCTTCGGTTGCTGATGCTGTTATAGGAACCTGTACTGATGAGTGTCGGCTGGGAAAGCTCTCGCGTTGGTGGAAGTGTTGTCGCCCGTCATGAGTGGAAAGGACTTTCCAAAATGGCCTACTCGCTTGAAGACTTTACTGAGAAACAGCGTACAGAAAGCGCCCAAGGGGCGGTGACTCGGATGCGAGCGACAGGATACCGACATGTTCCTGGCGCATTCGAAGAGGAAGATGACGATGATGAATGATAGACACGCACTTTTGTACCTCTTCCGATGTTATTACGGTTTTTTGTGTATCTTCGGTACAACGGTCACTCAGTACTCAACATCCAGTAAACACCTTGATTCTGTATATATATCATCCACACATCTACGGAGTCTGTCCCCGCTTTCCAGTGTACTGCCAACGCACCTGATAAAGGCCATAAATCAAGACATCGCTACACAATGGCTCATCTCTTCGGCTTCCCGCCAGGGTATTTCGTGATTCGTTCTGTCGCGACCGGTCGCTTGTGGGACGTTAGCTCAGATGAAGTCGAGGATGGAACACCAGCCATCCTATGGCCAGAAAAAGAGCAGTCACTCGTTGAAAGTGAGTAATCAGGGCCATGGCATTAATCCGACGAGCTCACCAATCTGATAAGGCTTGCGAAAACCGGAAGCGAATAACCAGGTCCGTGGCTTCCTAAATATTCTAGCATGACCTCGCGATACTCAGCCTCAAGCTTACGGTCTTGTGTTACTCAGGTATTTTTCGTCGATACCTCCGGCGCTTTATGCTCGCGGGCTTCAGGACATGCGATCGACGTCGAGGGTATGGGTAATATGGCAGACACGATAGATTGTTGACCAACCTTAATTCACACAAGGGGACCATCTTGTACTGAGACACAGGCGACCGGTTTCTCAGCCTTATCCAAATGCATATTCTCACCCGCTCCCGCAATTCTCGTACAGCCAAGAAACGCAGGAGATCTCTGTGTCATTCTCATGTGATCCCACATACCCACCTCCAGGAAGTGCTGCTTCGAATGCATGGCGAAGGAGGAGGTATATCCTATCTTCCGTTCCGATGAAGAGACCCAAATCTTTTATCGATAACGCTTCGGCCTTTCTGTCGGCGACTGTTACGGCTCCATTTTCACTCCTTGCTGGAAGTATATCTACTCAACCAAAGAGTACGCCGGAAGAAGTGTTTAGTGGGAATATAGATTTGGCAGAAGATGAAATGTTGGAACAGGATCGCGGAGAAGAGGGGGAGGTTGACGACTCTCCTGAATCCCACAGGAACCTTCGTCTTCTTTCCATCGATCCAGGAGGTACACCGCCCGAGGGGACAAATGCTAGGAAGCGTAGGCAGTGGCAGGTCTCCGCGTTACGTAGATCTGCCGCTCACCATCGTATTCAATGAAAGGAATGTACTTATGCTCGCAGTTGTTATTCAACAGTAGTAAAGGTCGTAACTCATAGCAGCTCTTACTGGACATGCTCTCATGCCTCGGTTCACCCCCGCCAGAACTCAGCGCACAAAAAAAGTAGTTGCTACCGCGATCATCGGCCACCTCCATCGACAAGGACTCGGAGATAACAAACTCACTGGCGACGGGAATTTATCGTCGTGTGAGTATTTCCGGGGACTCTCACTCAGGCCGGCACGTATATAAGGATCACAAAGGTTTTCTGCGTCCCTTGTCTAATCATTTGCTTGCCTGGACTCAGCTTGCAGTGGTCAAAACATGAAGAGCCGGGCAGCTTTGTGTGTCGCTATTGGGCTGGCCACAGCTGGTCGTGGACAACAACAACCTTTCCACGGCCCCAAGGTTGACGTTGAGGAGACGGTGACATGGCTATCAAAATATGGAAAACAAATTGACCAACCATTCTCTGGACCACTGGCTTTCTCGCATGCGGAATATGCACGTTGTCTAGAGGATGAATCTGCTGCGTTTGACATTGCTATTCTAGGGATGCCATTCGATACAGGTACAAGCTACCGTCCTGGAGCACGCTTTGGGCCACATGCGATCCGCTCAGGTAGCAGACGGCAAAGTGCCTCTCGAGGTTACACCTTGGCATGGTGGAATAACCCTTATGAGTCAGGTTTGAAAATTCTTGATTGTGGAGACGTGTGTCTTCAGAGTTTGGACATGATACTGCGCGTTACTAAACTCAGCTTGAATGTCTAGGTCCCTACCATACCTTTTGACAATGCCCTTGCAGTAGACCAAATGGAAGTCGCGTATGCTACCTTGCTTGCGCGTCTTCCCGCATCAAACACCTCCGCTTGGCCTCGGGGAGCTCTTCTGGCGAAAGATGGTCGTGAGCATCCAAGGATCGTCAGGTGATAATAATTACATCCCTTCCACCACGTCCTCACATGGCTAGTCTAGTCTTGGCGGTGACCACACCATTGTTCTCCCCATCCTCCGTGCGCTCAATAAAGTCTACGGGCCAGTCTCGGTGATTCATTTTGATGCGCATCTTGATACGTGGCCCGGGAGTGTATACCCTGGCGCTGTAACAGATCAATCACGAATCACTCATGGCACATTCTTTTATATTGCGAATGAGGAGCATCTCATCGCCAACTCTAGTATCCATGCTGGTATTCGGTGCAAGCTCCAAGTGAGTGTGAAGGACTACTAGTATTGAAAAGCTGCACATTGATGAAACTTGTAACCAGGGTATCGATGACATCGAGAATGACGAATCAGTGGGATTCCAGTTCATAACCAGCGATGACATCGATGACCATGGCATTACCTCCATCGTCGAACGAATCAGGAAACGAGTCGGAGATACGCCGGTGTACTTGAGGTTAGACTTGCACGACGAATAGCTAACCTGATACTGACCTCGTATACAGTCTTGACATTGATGTGATCGGTGCGCATGGCCCGCTTTTCGGAAGATTGTCGGCTAACCACTACCGATAGATCCTGGCATGGCACCGGGTAGTGAGTTTTTGCATTGCCGCACACGATCGAAAGTACTCAGTAGGATTGTAGCTGGTACCCCCGAGGCTGGAGGATGGACAAGCAGAGAAGTCAAGCGCATCATCAGAGGGTTGGCTGGTTTGAATTTCGTGTTCGTATCCCATAAAGCGCGTCTGTTTCACGTCTTCACACTACGTTTTTTCCAGTGGCGCGGACGTTGTCGAAGTCGCACCTGCGTATGACCACGGTGAGCCTCACGTCATTTCACCCTGATATTTTCTGATGAAAGATGTGCAGCTGAGATCACTGCCACTGCAGCGGCGGACATTGTCCACGACTTCCTCTCGATGTTCATGTCTTCCGCGCCACCTAAGCCTGCTAATCTCCCAGGCCCGTGGTCGAGGGATGGACTCTGAATATCATTGTCCCACGTACCATCGGTTCTGGCACCTCAACCTCAACCTTGGAAAGCGAGTTAGCGAGTACGTGGTAAACATAAACATAATCACCATCATATCTGTGATTTGAAGTATGCACATCCTAGAATACTACAAGTGCTCAGCGGTGCCATATTCAAATCTCAATGAATTGACTGTAAGTAACGGTATCTGGCTTTGAGATGACCACGCCCTCGCAAACCGCGATTGGAAGCACCGGAATTCAATCGATCATATAGATATGATACAAGGGTATCAGAGAAAAGTCATACAAAATCGCAATGGTCCGTATGACACAGAAAAGGGTTCGTAGAAGCACGCAATAACGATCATTTTATTCAGCCTTTGTTTCCCCATTGACCAGGAGCGCCGGATTGACCGGATTCGTACGTTGGGGGGCTGTCAGTGTATTGTTCCGATGAAGCTGGTGGAGGGGCCATTACGATGCTGTTCCTCGGGCCTCTCGGGCCCTTGACAGGGCTGACACTCGTTGGCGCACCAACAACTTGGGGATCAATCATAAGTGGCGATCGCGATAGCGGTGGGGGAGTCGGATTTGAAGGAGCCTGGTAATGTCCATAATAAGGATCACTGTAGGGATCGTTTATTGGTGCGGCGGGCGTGGTGGTCGCGCCGTATGCACCTCCGCCGAGCGTGTAGCTATGATCGGGCTGGAGAGTAGGAGTTCTAGGGGCATTGTGTGGAACCCCATACAGTGATTGAGGAGGGTTGGCAACCATGGCGGCTGTAGCATTGTAAGCGTCCGGATTGACTGAGCCGGCGGCGTATGGATCGTAAGATACATGAGATTGTTGAACATGGGGGTTGTCTGGGGATACATGAAAAACAACACAAAATCGAGACAAAAGAAAGCTTACAAGAAGTACCCCCAAGAATGTGACCATACGCCTGTGGACTATACGGATCGTGGTTATAGTGACTGTCTGGAGAAGGGTCGTACACGGCTGATACGGGAGCCGAAGAGGGGGCTGCAGCGCTGGACGATGGCGGATACATGGAGGGAATAGTGGTGGTGGTGGTGTGTGTGATGCTACTTGCCCGACGTTGTGGTCTTGGGGGATAAGGGGATGCATTGTTATACTCGTCCACAGCACGAGTGCCAGGTGGAGCCTGTATATAGCCACCTCCTGCGTATGCTCCTCGTGCGGAACGACCATATGTTCCCATACCAGCTCTTCCGAAGGTAGATACGCTCTGGTTATCGCGGTAAGGTGCGTCTTCATCAAGGAATATTTCTTCTCCATCCACGCGGGCCTTGAGTGGTTGAGATTGGTCATATTCATGGAAGGCAGGGAGCCCAACCTCTGGTTGAGCTTGACGAGCCTTGCGGTCCGCCTCTGCTTTGACGGCGTCGAGGCGCATTTGCTCGTTGGAATTGTATCCATTTTGACCGATGGGAGTGCCGGCCTTTCCTCCCCATGCATCGCGCGAACGACGTCTAATGCAGCATCTGCCAATCCCATAGAAGCAGCCACTGAAGAAGAGGAGGACCCAGGCGACGAGAGTAAGCCAGACAGCATTGCCGATTGATGCAGAGCCGCCTGATACAGAACTCATGCGGGACTTTGCTACGAAAAAGATGGCGATGTCAAATATGAAGGCTAGGAGGGCAACAGTAGCAGCAAATCCAGATATGCAACTGCTGAAGCAAGTCATGGCCATCTCACGAACATGAGCAAAAAGGCCGAAAAGGGCGGCGATAGCAGCGAGGCCAAAAGCAACGATGTGGAGCACGAGGACATAAGTAAGCCATTTTACGACGATCTGGGGTATTTGGATGGGGGTTGAGTCACCGACCAGGGCGTTTACATCTTGGTAGGAGGGTCAGGACTGTGGGATAGCAAAGTGAGAAAAACTGACTGAGCTCATATCCGACGGTGGCGTTTGAGCAGGTAGTCGAGGAGTCTACGGACATGCAATAACCCAGAGTTCCAAAGGTGATGTCGCCATTTATATCCTGGACGGCAAGGGAGGCCTTGAGGAAATAGACGGACTTGATGAGCGGGACGGAGAAGGAGACGACGGCGAGGAGGACTGTCGCGGTGAGGGTGATGACGAAGCCAGGTGTGGCTGGTCTAATCAAGCTGCTCATATTGCGGGTGGGTGAAGAGAGAGAAAGAGGAGGCGGTGACACGGACGACGGATGTGCGGATGGCTGTGCAGTGTGCACCCAAGCGTATAGATAGTTCAACCTCCTTGGCTCTCCCCTAACGACCTTCAAACACCCGTCGACTACCTTCGCACAACGTTGTCCATACCTCCAAACGTCCACACAATGCCGTTAGAATAATGTTGTCGTTCGGAGCGGGGAGACGGAGAAAGGGCTCTCCAGTCTGGGGATCTATCCCGAGTGGATATGCTTTAGTGTTTTCCTACAAGTTCTTACAACTCCCAATGAATGGAGTCAGTGTTGAAACGTTGATGGTCAAGCTGGATCAGTATGTTTAATGCTGTGGCAGCGGCCCCTTTGCGTCTGGTACAGATGACGCGGGAAATCTACAGTATGCAAACCAGCTTCAAGGAAATCATTTACTAACCGGATATACCTCCCGCGCGATCCTGACCGCGTTTTCGACCTCCCCTACGTTGACACCAACACCTTGAGCGCCATCCTCTTTCCCTCCAGCCTAGACCGAAATTTTGTTAACTTTACCAATGGCTCTACGCTCAGACGGTCTCACCTTGCCGCCCAACACCTCAGTCACTTTGGAGGCCCACGTCCGAGCATCAAATCCTTTCGCCCGGACATCTTCGGGCACATAATTCGCGTGTGCCACCTTACCACCCTCCACGTTGACACTGAACACATACACAGCTTTTCCGAGCTTCTTGCCTTGCGTGACAATGTTTTGAAGGATCTTTTTTTTGCACGGCAACAGTAAGTTTGTCGACCGTCATGCTATCTTGAATGTAAACCGACCTTCGAGTTGCCATCCACATCAATACTCGCGAAATACCCTAGGGCGTCTGGATTTTCGTTGAAATAGGTGACCAGTGCGTCGACAGCCTGCGATAAACTCAACATTGGGTGGTATCTCTCAAGGCGATAGGACAGACCGATTTGTTGAGTGCAGCTTCCTTCTCCTTTATCTGCTTGTCGAATGCCTTGCGAATTGCTCCGAGACGCTCTTTCAAATCTGCTTTGACCAAAACCGAGATATCTGCCTGTCCAAGTTCCTGGGATGTGCGTGAGCACCACGTTGCAGCACGTCCAATAATCCGGCTTACCACCGTAAGAGCCTTGATACCAGCATCCTTCTCATTCCCCGAGCTAGTTTCAAGTACACCAAGGCGCAATTTAAATTCGTTTGCGACACGCGTCGCCTCCTGGGCCTCTTGCCCAGTAATCGCGGTGATTCGTCTGATACCTTTAGCGATCCCCGACTCCTCGATAATGACAAATTCCTTGATATCAGCCGTCTTTGCGACGTGCGTACCTCCACAGAACTCGATGCTGGTGCTTCGCCATCTCGGATTCTCAAAATCTTTTGTGATATCGTCGACATCATACCCTAGTACGACCACCCGTACCGGATCCGGGTAAGTTTCGCCGAAGACTGCGCGGAGGCCAGGAATCTTGAACCCGGATTTAAGATCAATATCTTTGCTGTAGACCTTGACATTCTTCCTGATCCAATCAACACACATAGACTCAATCTTGGCAAGCTCTGAAAGTGCAATCTGAGCTTTATGTGAAAAGTCAAACCGCAACTTTGTGGGAGCGACAAGGGATCCTTTCTGGTCGATATGGTCTCCGAGCACTTCGCGGAGGCAGAAGTTAAGGATGTGCGTAGCAGTGTGGTTGCTACGGAGTGGCCACCGGCGTAGTTCATCGTATGAAGAAATGACATCGTCCCCAACATTCAGTTGGCCATATTTGAGATGACCAGTATGCAGGGCATAGCCACTGTACACCTGGACGTTCGTCACTTCGAAATCGGATGCACCGTCGATAACAATATTTCCGGTGTCGTACTCCTGGCCTCCAGCCTCTGCATAGAAACTCGTGCGATCAAGGAGGATACCAAAGTTGGCACCGTGAGGAATGCTGGTAGTGGATTCAAGGAACCCGCGGTTGTAGTAAATGCCCATTACTTTTGCGGTAATATTTCCGAGCTCTACACCAGACAGTAAGTTTCTGGATTGATGTTAAACAAATGGATAGGCTCACGGTACTTGGGCGAATCATCGGTTTTGGGTATTGCGTCGTTCTTCTCTAATGCTGCAAGATCATGAACGTCAAGCTTGACACTATCCGCCTTGTCCCTCTTGAACGTGCCCTTGCTCGCCTCCTTTGATCGCTCTTGTGCAGCTTCGAACTCCTTTTCATTGATAGTAAGGGAAAGCTCTTCAGCCATGAGACGCGTCAAGTCGACGGGGAAACCAAAAGTGTCGTATAAACGCCAGACATCGGCACCGCTGAGTTCATTGAAACCAGCCTCCTTTGCACGTGTGGCATATTGGTCGAAAAGCTTCTCACCGCGATCCAATGTCCGCGAAAAGGATTCTTCTTCTTCGTCGAGAATTTCTTTGATTTCGTCCTGTTTCTTTTGAAGTTCTGGGAAGACATCGCCCTGGAAGACTATCAGCGCGTCACAGGAATGCAAGGGGGCAGTGCAGACCATTTGTTCAACTACAACGGGCATGAGCGATGAAAAGAACGAGCCGATAGGTGCACCGAGTTTCTTCCTAACATATCGACAACCACGGCGAAGGATGCGACGGAGAACGTAACCTCGACCAACATTGTTTGGCATACCGCCGTCGCTTAGGGCGAATGATAGGGTTCGCACATGGTCAGCAACGACGCGGTAGGCAATATCAATGCCATCGATATCCTCTGCACCAAACTTGCCAGTATATGGACGTGCACCGCTCAGTTCTTGGATCTTGACCATGATTGGGTGAAAGATATCTGTATCATAGTTGGACAATCTGTTTTGGAGAACAGAGACGATACGTTCGAAGCCCATGCCAGTGTCCACGTGTTTCGCTGGAAGAACTTTGAGGGATCCGTCTTCCTCACGATTAAATTGGATAAAGACGTTATTCCAGATTTCGACGACTGTCGGGTCGTCACCGTCGACAAGATGGGGAACCTCACGACCACCTATTCGATCGACATGGATCTCACTGTAATGGTGGTTGATATGAACTACAACGAATAGACGTCGGGCTCACCTGCAGGGACCGCACGGGCCTGTCGGACCCATCTCTGCAAGGGCAGGTCAGGTAGGAGTGGGTATGAAAAGACCAGAAGAATACCCCAAAAGTTAAACTTTGATGGAATGACATGGGTAGGATCCATGCCAAGATCAAGCCATGTTTGCCTGGCTTCGTCGTCGCACGGAATGTTGTTCTGTGGATCGCCGGCAAAGTAGGTGACGTAGAGTCGGTCTTTTGGGAGCTTGTAGATTTGAGTCAAAAGTTCCCAACTAAAAGTGATAGCTTCTTTCTATGAAAATATGAGAGGAGCGGGAAGAAAGGGGGGAGGATACCAACCTTGAAGTAATCCCCGAATGACCAATTGCCGAGCATCTCGAAGAAAGTGTGGTGGTAAGAGTCTCTTCCGACATCCTCGAGATCTGGAAAGAGGTGAGTGTGAGGATAACCCGGCTATGGAGTGACAAGACCGTTGTGCTTTCCGCCAGCCCTGATGCACTTCTGGGTGTTGAATGCACGCTTGAGCTTGCCACGCTCTGAGTTTGGATCGACAGTGCCAAGAAAGATGGGCTTGTACTATGTCATGTGAGGATAGCGCATTGATGAAAAGAGAGACGAGACGGACTTGGTTCATGCCTGCGTTGGCGAAGAGGAGGGTTGGGTCATCGTAAGGAATGGTGGAGGAGGAGGGGACAAAGGTGTGGTCTTTGCTGCGGAAGTAGGCAAAGAACTCATCGCGAATTCTGCGGGCGGGCCAGGGACCGTTGTAAGAGGAGGCCATTCTGAACGGTACTAGAGATCGATAACTCGCCAATGCCCGCATTAAATATGAAGATCTTGTCAATAAAACTCGGTGACTCGCTCCCGACCAACTCACGTGATTATCAGATCAGATTAGATAACCACGTGGCTCTGTGGTCACGTGTTCCGTCACCGTCTACCTGCCCTGAATGCGATCGATAACTCGTACAACGGAAAAAAAAGATATCTTTTGATCCTGTACACCGAACTGCGGTCCCGGTGCTTGCAACCGACTCATTCCTTCTCCATTTAAATTCCCCTCCTCCCTTTGTACTTTTCTATCTGTATCTTTTAGACATCATGGTGTACGTTCTCTCTTTCATTCCCTTCATCATCGCCATGCTCATCATCCCTCTCCCATCCCATCAGTAACTTCACAGTAGGTGAGACCGCCCCCCTCCCCCTTTGCCATCCGTGCCTCATCCTAAGCAGACCAGGTCCGCGCCCTCATGGACCGGCCCACCAACATTCGTAACATGAGTGTCATCGCCCATGGTCAGTGTCGCCCCGCCATTGCTCCATATCGCCATCTAATCCAAGTCCCCCAGTCGATCATGGAAAATCCACCCTTACCGATTCCCTTGTCTCCAAGGCTGGTATCATTGCATCAGCAAAAGCTGGAGACATGCGTTTCACAGATACACGTGAAGACGAAAAGGAGCGTGGTATCACCATCAAATCGACCGCCATCTCCATGTACTTTGAAATGGGCAAGGAAGACGTCGAAGTCATCAAGCAAAAAACAGACGGTATGAGCGAGTATCTGTACATAGATTTTCCCAGTCTTACCAATCCGATCCCATCAGGCCACGAGTTCTTGATCAACTTGATCGACTCGCCCGGGCACGTCGACTTCTCTTCAGAGGTCACCGCCGCCCTCCGCGTCACAGATGGTGCCCTCGTCGTCGTCGATTGTATCGAAGGTGTTTGCGTCCAGACGGAAACCGTCTTGCGCCAGGCTCTTACAGAACGTATCAAACCCGTTGTCGTCATTAACAAGGTCGACCGTGCTCTCCTCGAGCTCCAAGTTCAGAAAGAAGACCTTTACCAGTCCTTCCAGCGCACAGTCGAGACTGTCAACGTCATCATCTCGACTTACCACGACGCTGCCCTCGGTGACGTCCAGGTCTATCCTGACAAGGGTACCGTCGCCTTCGCTTCCGGCCTCCACGGATGGGGCTTCACCCTCCGTCAGTTTGCCGGCAGATACTCGAAGAAATTTGGTGTCCCCAAGGACAAGCTCATTTCCAAGCTTTGGGGTGACAACTTCTTCAATCCCGCGACCCGGAAGTGGTCTACAAAGTCTGCGGATGCCGACGGCAAGCCCCTTGAGCGTGCTTTCAACATGTTCGTGCTCGACCCCATATTCAGGATCTTTGATGCTGTTATGAAACACAAAAAGGACCAAGTTGACACTATGTGCGAGAAACTTGAGATTAAGCTTACTTCCGAGGAGAAGGAGATTTCTGATGCCAAGGCCCTCCTCAAGACTATCATGCGCAAGTTCTTACCTGCAGGCGAGGCTCTCCTGGAAATGATAGTCGTTCACCTACCCTCTCCCGCCACCGCTCAGCGCTACCGTGTCGAGACCCTATATGAGGGTCCCATGGATGACGAGTCAGCCATCGGTATCCGTGACTGTGACCCTAAGGGACCTCTCGTTCTCTACGTCTCCAAGATGGTCCCCACATCCGATAAGGGTCGCTTCTACGCGTTTGGTCGTGTCTTTTCCGGAACTGTCCGTGCTGGTCCCAAGATCCGTATCCAAGGACCCAACTATATTCCTGGAAAAAAGGATGACTTGTTCGTCAAGTCTGTCCAACGCACCGTACTCATGATGGGTCGCTACATCGAACCCATTGAGGATTGCCCTGCTGGTAACATTATCGGTCTCGTCGGTATCGATCAGTTCTTGCTCAAGAGCGGTACTCTCACTACTTCTGAAACTGCCCACAACATGAGAGTCATGAAGTTCTCCGTGTCCCCTGTCGTTCAGGTTGCTGTTGAAGTCAAGAACGCATCCGATCTCCCCAAGCTTGTAGAAGGTCTCAAGCGTCTCTCCAAGTCCGACCCTTGCGTCCAGGCTTGGATTGCTGAGACTGGTGAGCACATCGTTGCGGGTGCCGGAGAGCTCCACTTGGAAATTTGCTTGAAGGTCAGTTTTGCCACCTTTCTACCATCTGGTCTTCGCTTAGGGGTAAATATAGGACTTGCAAGAGGACCACGCAGGTGTTCCTCTCAAGATATCAGACCCCGTCGTTGGTTACCGCGAGACCGTGAAGGCGGAATCTTCCATCGTAGCCCTCTCTAAATCACAGAACAAGCACAACCGTCTATATGCGAAGGCTATGCCGCTCGACGAGGAACTTACCAAGGCTATCGAGGGTGGCGTCATTAGTGCTCGTGACGATTTCAAAGCCCGTGCTCGTATTCTTGCCGATGAATACGGCTGGGATGTCACCGATGCCAGGAAGATTTGGTGTTTCGGTCCTGAGACCACTGGTCCTAACTTGTTGGTTGATGTCACCAAGGGTGTGCAGTACCTCAATGAAATCAAGGATTCATGTATTGCCGCATTCCAGTGGGCAACAAAGGAAGGTGTCTGTGCCGAAGAGAACATGCGTGGTGTCCGCTTGAACGTCATGGATGTGACAGTAAGCCCATCGCTGTCGTTACTAGTATAATCCTTTGATCTAAGGTATCCTTAGCTACACGCTGATGCTATCCACCGTGGTGGAGGTCAAATTATCCCAACATGCCGGCGTGTTTGCTATGCTGCTTGTTTGCTTGCTACACCAGGTCTCCAGGAGCCCGTTTACCTCGGTACAATGTTTCCCATTCCTCGGTCTGACGTAGGGCTGACATCTGTCTTAGTCGAAATTCAATGTCCTGAGAATGCCATCGGCGGCATTTACAGTGTGCTGAACAAGCGTCGTGGTCAAGTCTTCAGCGAAGAGCAGCGGCCCGGAACGCCCATGTTCACCGTCAAGGCATACCTGCCTGTTATGGAATCCTTCGGCTTCAACGGCGATCTCCGTTCACAAACTGCAGGCCAAGCCTTCCCCCAGAGTGTGTTCGACCACTGGGAAGTCATGAATGGCTGTAAGTGGTCAATTCGAGTTGACGATACTGGACACTGAGTGCATGTCGTTCTTAGCTCCTCTTGACAAGGGCAGCAAGCTCGAAGAACTCGTTAAGGGCATTCGTACACGCAAAGGTCTCAAGGTAGGCACCATCTTTGGGCTATGCCTCCCGTGGCTGCTAACATATTTCGGTTCGTAGCCCGACATCCCCCCCCTCGACTATTACTACGACAAGTTGTAATTCGTGCTTGGATACCGGGATGCTGTAAAATCAGGTTACTACTTAGGAATCTGTTGTAAGCTGTCGTATCCCAACAATTTATCTCTTGTATTTTCTCGTTCATCTCTACCTGACGCGGCCATATGCGTCGTGATAACCACCAAGGAAAAGATCGACGAGAATCTGTCATCGAAGAGAGCAGCAAGCTTGCGCTGTATGTCATCCATTGTGGCGCTGTCGGTACTGTCTCGATCATTCCCTCCGAGTCAGCGACTCAGCATGTCAGATACTCACATACAAACAGGAATTTTTTCAAGAAAAGCGCTCAAAATGATACCAGTTTTACCACAGAATTATAGGCATCTCTCACTTCATGCGACCCACCTCCAGCTGTGCTGTGTCTGGATGGACGTGTACATTACTGTAGTTGCGATCTATGGCTGACAAAGCGAACTAATTGTGCGTGTCTTTAGACGGGTGTTGTGAACCCTCGCGGACCCGCGTTCTGACTTGTCACGGATCCGCAAAGACATGTTTGTAACGTTATTGCACAAGCCAAAAGAGAGTTCTAATTGGAGATAGGCATGAGAATTTGCACGTTTTGCGTAGCGCTGATGCCACGGTCTGTGTCCGAATGGGTATCAATACAGCATGGGCAGCGTTCGCACGCGTGAAGAGATTCTTCCAAGAGTCACTTGTCGTGACCTCTCGGTACCGTCTTGATGAACAAGTCCGAACTATGAGTCTGGAGCTTGTTCGGTCGGTGACTCGACGTCTTGGCCGCTCATATATAACTTCTGAGAAAGTATGAATCTCCGATTGCTAGTAAACATCACTCGCCTCCGCTGACAATCCCTGAAAAGATGTCAAGTGTCGTCGACGATTTAGCAACTATACCAGGTATCCAGGTATACCTGCAGAATAACCCTGAATTCGCTGCTCACACAGTTGAGAAACTCACTGGGGGGACGGGTAATTTCGCATATAGGATACACCTCCACAGAGCATTCGCTAGTCGCCAGACGCTTGTCCTGAAATATGCACCTCCATATATTGCTTCATCAGCCACAAAATTCCCGTTTGACCAGAAACGCCAGGTACTCGTCAACTTACCAAGATTAACCTGACGTACTAATAATGAAAATCAGCTCATCGAAGTCCAAGCACTCCGTCTCGCAGGTCAGCTGGCCACAGCCAACGTCCCCGCCTTTATCAAAGTTCCGACTGTCCATTTATTCGATGAGGAAAGACATGTCATGATCATGGATGACGCAGGGGAGGATTGTCGCACTCTGAAGGAACTACTCATTGAAGAGGGTTTGCCAAAGACCGTCTCGGAGCAAATTGGCACTGCCCTCGGTGAATTCATCAGCGGCGTCCATGCCTGGAACCAGAACCCTGACACCGACCTGACTGTATTTGCAAACAATCAGGTTGGGAAGTATATCTCGGCCCTCGCGACTTACGGACGCCTCGAGTCTACTTTGACGGGAAGGGATAACATTCCCACGCTCTCGGATCCATTGCTGGGGATTCCTGAAGCGATGATGATGACGATATCAAAGTTGGCAGGGAGGAGGCGACAAGCCATCTACACTGCGTCCGCTACCGATCCCATGACGCATGGAGATTTCTGGCCAGGCAATCTCGTGCTGTCACTAAGACGCGCGACGGACGGAACTATAGAAGGTGTGGAGAAGCTATATGTCGTGGACTGGGAACTTAGCAAAACAGGGTTACCTGGGCTAGATCTCGGCCAAATTTGTGCAGAGATGTACATTCTATCCGAGTTCCATCCAGCGCGAGAGGAAACGACTCGGACTATAATTGGGTCGCTTTTGGGTACTTATAGGGAACGGAACGGAACGGGCGAGAACACTGGGCTTGCAAGAACGGTCGTGAGTCATATCGGTGCGCACACAGTGGCGTGGACTCCGCGCGCGAGTTCCTGGACTGGAAGACAGAAAATAAGAGAGGTGGTAGAGAAGGGGGTGGAGATGCTGGTCCTGGGTGAAGAGGGATCCGAGTTATCCCTGAGAAGGAGTATCGTAGGACCGCTCCTTTGAAGCGTGCTGTGTACATGCGGGATTTACATGTATCCATCCAATGCACCAGAAGACATGCGCATGGTGGGATCCATCGAAACGATTTTTCGGCTTGTCAATGATTAGCCGGAAGAAATTCATCAATGACACGAGTCAGTGACTCCGGTCGACGTAACTACCAACTTACCGTCCTCGTTATGATCCCATATCTCGCCGAGCTTCCCCCAGAGATATACTCCGGGATATTGGAACATGTCCCTCGGGACGAACGGCAACGGACTACCTTGTCGCTCACCAGAGCTATCCCACTTTCCCCGGTGCCTTTGCACCACTTGTTTGAGTGCGTCCGTCTCAAGTCAGCGGAGAGTGTGGTGCAGCTATATCGTCGAGTACGAGGACGATCCGAGGAGCCAAGCTGGATTGAAGAATTCTCTCTTGAAACATGGAGTGTAGATGCAGACGTAGTGGTCAACCTAATGGCTCTCCTCTCGCGGCCTTGCAGGATCACGTTACTTGTTGGGCCGAATTTTGCGCCGGAACATCTGGAGGAGATGCTGGAGAAGCCGAGGGAAGCTTTGCGTTACATCTCATTGCGTTTCAGACCATAGTAAGCCACGGCCCTTTTCGTGACCAGGGCTTGCCGCTGACCGTGACCCCAGTGTACAGAAAGCAACATATTATTCGTTTCTTAAGGTGGGAGGGGGCAGCATAAGTATGTTCGGCTCGCTAACTCTGGAAATTAGGGTGCATACTTCGACACTGTCTTGGAAGCCTTTTCTCGATGGCCGACAGCCAACCTCCCCACCTTGTCGATCGTACAAGACCCTCTGGACGCGGAAATAGCCCGCAGACACCATTTCGCACAACCCCTGGTGTTCTTCCGCCTTGACCCGATCAATACGCTAGCTTGTTCGCCATACCTCCGTTCTCTAACCAGTTTGCGATTGCGGATTCCGTCCAGACAAGTTGCTCCCTTTATCTACAGGTCACCTTGCTCCATACCTGGACTCCGCATCTTAGATTTGTCGACGTGCAATATTCGATTGACTGACTTGGAGGCGCTGGCGGCGCGGTTTCGGCAATTGACACATTTGATAGTAGATGGATGTGACGTGACGTGGGGCGACGCCCAGGAGAGTGAATGGGCGAACGTCGGAAAGACTTGTGCACTAGCGACTGTCAAGGCAGCCAAAGAACGGGAGAAAAAGCTCAAGACCTGGCTAGAGGCTCACGGAGTTCGCACCAGCCCAGACCAAGAGCTGGCGACTGTACCCGAAGAAGAGGTTGTTGTAGCTAGACGCGCCCGCCCGGGCCGTCGTGGATTGGCCGCCGCAACAATATCATTGCGGGAGCCGCCAACGAAAACGATAGCCCCTGTCACTGTTCGGGCGAACAAAGTGGTCCCAAAAGTTCGTATAGTCCCTTCACCTCCAACTCTCTGCTCCTTGAGCATGACCACAAGCACGTTACACAAGGACAAACATGACGCCATTCGAGAGAGGTTCGAGAGAGGTTGGGATGAAGGTCTTGCTCAACTCACGGCCATCCGCAGCAGACTGTACCAGTCATGGAAAAATGGCGTGAGGATGATGCGCATTGTCGGTGACCAAGGTATGGAGGAGGGTTTGGAGGGTTTGGAAGATGTCGACGAAGAGAGTGCGTTCTACGGGCGAGAGGGGTCTGGGAACATATGGTCAGTACCAGTGTTGTGTCTTGCAGGCGGAGTTCCCAACTCTGTTCAGCATGTGGACGGATGTGGCCATGCAGCAGCTAGCTGTGTGTGGCAAGATCATATCTAGGAATGTGGAACAAATTGATGCACACCAACTATGGAAACGAAATTGGTGACAGAGTCACTCTCTAAACAGAAGACTCATGGATCATGGTGAGGGTGGACCGAGATAGTTCGTAGCCAGTCAGCTTCCTTCTCCATCTCTGCAAGGGACCGAGGCACTCGATTGTCGTCGGCGTCGACCGTCAGCGATTGGAACCGGCCATCGACGCCTTTCGTATCTATGAAATGCTGAGGGAGAGAAGCTTCTGACTGTTCTAGAGCGGGGTATACGTCGTCCATCCTCTCGGAGAAATAGTCGCCCCTAAATTTCCGGGGAAGAATATGGAAGTGGACGTGGGGTATGGACTGCCCCGCAGCCTTGCCGTCCTAAAGATGGGCGTGTTGAGGAATTTAAAACAGCCGAATCATCGCTGGGACTACCTGACACGCTACGGTGAGCGAGTCTGCACTGTATGCTTTTTCAATCATACGACCGACGTGTTGTACGGAACTGATGAGAGACGTCAACTCGGGCGTTGTGAGGTCCGTCAGCCTCGGGACAACACGCGTGGGTATGACCAGAACATCTTACGATGGTTGAGCACATGAGTCAGATTCAATGAGGGGAAAGAACGAGACTCACGGCCTGGCACGATTGGTTTGAGGTTCACGATGGCGTATGAAAGGGCGGTTCGATAGAAAGCCTGTCTGGTGACTTCTATGGTGGAGAACAACAACGGGGCAGACAAGGTCATCGTAGTAGGGGACCAAGTTCAAATGTGTGTGCACAGCCATCTGCGCAGGTCACCTTCAACGCGTGCAGTGCCGCATATCCCTCTGACGACATATCCGCCAGTTCTTCTACTCGCTCTATCTTACCTCGTTCTGGAAGACATGTCCAGTCCGACAGACATACATTTACCCTCAAGTCTCCCATATCCCATAAAGGTTGCCTCCCTGGATGTTAAACAAGGTGCTTCCGTTCAGCGCGGCACCCGTTTACTGAGCTACTCTTTCAAATATCAATCCCCAACACCCGGAGCACGCCCTGAAATCCGTTTTGGAACATGGGATTCCCTCCTTGAGGGTACCGTGGAGGCCTGGACTGTTCGTGTAGGCGACGAAATCTCTCTCCAGAGGTCCAAGCAAAAGTCGGTCATCACAATCCTCGAACCTTGCAAGCATGGCGTCCAAGTCGGTGGTTTATGCGGGATCTGCGGAAAGGATATGACTGCGTGAGTGGCATCTTTGTCTTCTACTGCCCTCTAGGCTTTATCCACCATTTCCAGCTATGACTACACAGGCTTCTCTGATGCATCGCGTGCATCTATCCAAATGACCCATTCTGCCTTCGGTCCAACCGTATCAATGGAGGAAGCACAGAGGATAGAGAAGGAGACTGCCGAACACCTCCTCAAGTCCAGGAAGCTATCCTTGATCGTCGATCTTGACCAGACAATCGTTCATGCAACTGTTGATCCTACGGTTGGCGAATGGATAATAGAGGGGGAAGCTTGGGAGGCTGGGCAACTTAAAAAGTCGTCCACAGGGCCCAAAGATGATGGTTCCGACTCTTCAGATAACGAGACACCCGCAGCGGACGTGTGCAATCCTAACTGGCACGCCCTTAGGGATGTGCACAAGTTTCGGCTCGGTCCAGAATCATTCGCCCTACCTTCGTCGAGGGGACCCACCAAAGTCAAGGGGAAACAGAAAGTCATTGAAAGTGAGGGTTGCATGTATTACATCAAACCTCGGTGCGTCGTTTATCTGCACTCGAAAATTCCTCGAGTGTCTACTCATATGTCTGCATAGGCCGGGCCTGCAGGACTTCCTCCGTAAACTGTCCACGAAATACGAGATGCATGTCTATACCATGGGTACCCGCGCCTATGCGGAAGAGGTCTGTGCAGCCATTGATCCTAATGGAAGAACATTCGGGGGACGGATCTTGAGTAGGGATGAGAGTGGGAGTGAGTCTCCTGTATCGTGCTGCTACATCATCGCTTATTTTTCTCAGGCCTCACACAAAAAAGTCTACAACGACTTTTCCCCTGTGATACATCTATGGTCGTCATCATCGACGATCGGGCAGATGTCTGGGAGTGGAGTCCAAACTTGATCAAAGTTATCCCTTGTGAGTTTTCCTAGATATCTCCCGGAATGTATAAGCTAACGTTTGTAAAAGACGATTTCTTCGTAGGCATAGGTGATATCAATTCTGCGTTTCTTCCAAAGGCAGAGCCATTGGCACCTACAGTACACACTCCGACGCTTGGTTAGTTTCCCCGTAAGACATTGCCAGCAACCCCCTTATTCATGATGACCAGGCAAACCGACCACTCCCCCAGCACCGACCGCGCCAGCAGTACCGTCCCCTTCGCCATCTCCACTCGCTGAACCCGAGGAACGCGAGCGTGCCGAGATCGAGTCCAAGGCCTTGCTGACGCAGAACTCTTTGGCACTCGAGGCTCAAGTAGAGGAACGTCCTCTGGCAAAGAAGCAAGAAGAACTACAGGGTATAGCGATCTGATTCAGGAGCTGCTCCGGTGATGACACCTCCACAGATGCTGAGCACACTGTTGCATCAAGAGACAACGTCAAAATGGAGCATCCAAGAAAGGCGCTGTTGGGGAATGACGACGTTGAACTACGAAGAGTTGGTATGGTAAGTTATTAAAATGTTATAGCCCATAATTTAAATACATTAAACGCTCCTCTGCAGTTGTTGGAAGATGTCCATCGGCGATTTTTCGATGCTTATGATCGACGTTCCCCTGAGGAAAGGAACAAAAGGCGCAGATCGGGCAATGAACAACCACAGCTATCTCAACCTTACGATGTGACAGTGAGTGTACAGATATATTGTGTCTAATGGGCATTTAGTTCTCTCGGTAGCACATCATTCCAGAAATGCGCGCCAGAACTCTGGATGGGGTCCATATTGTCTTCTCTAGTGTTATACCCCTTGACACGAAACCAGAAACCACCGAGATATGGAAGGTGGCACACATGTTCGGTGCTCGATGTTCCACTGAATTGAACAACTTTACCACGCACGTGGTCGCTGCCAAGGTTCGATTTTCCAAGACAGTCAGTGTCTTGTTTCTTCTGACTATCCAACATCAGCAAGGAACCGTCAAGGTTGACATGGCTCGAAAACGGGGTGGAATCAAAATAGTCTGGCTAGCTTGGTTCACGGATTCGGTCGCATTGTGGCGGCGACAAGATGAGACTCCGTACCTCCTCGAAGATCCCACTCGAAATGCGCCGAGTTTGAGTCCTAATCTCGACCCCCATCCGATTTCCTCAGATCCAGAACCGGATGGCGACGATTGGGATGTCGAACCCACGCCTTCGGGCAACACAGCTTTTGAGCTCGCAGACATCGACTGGAATGACATAAACGATGAAGTCGAGGCAGCTATGAATGAGAGTGACGACGACGAAGATCTCAAAAGCGAGCGTAGCGTGAGGAGTGTTATGGCATCAGAGGATGATGACATGACTGACGAGACCCATAGTCAGCCTAGGTGCGTCTGTTGCTCGTCGGGGTGACATCTTTTGGCTTACATCGTTGGCCTTGTCAATTTAGCCCAAATTCCTCGCCTCGACTGAAGCGGAAACGCCTAAGAAGTGTTACACCATCAGAGAACGGACACAGCGATCCACAGCAAGATGTTTTGCGATCCCCACTGTCTAAACGCAAGAAACTTGCTTCGAATCGAACGGGAACATCGAAGCTGAAGGAAGCATTCACCGCGGACGAAATTGCTTCTTCACGGCAGTCGAGAAGTCGCAGTCAGAGTGTAGCAATGGAATACCCCGATTCAAGTCTTCCGAGCCCAGTAGATGAGGAGGAGGAGGATGAGGATGACTTTCTGGCCCGGGAACTTGAGGAAGATTGGGGATAGTGTGATTGCTCATTGACGATTTTCGCTATTCTACCCTCGTGCTTTTGCTCTCTGCTGCTTTCGATCTAACTGTAGTCTTCTTGTAATAGCATTACATCTGGGGTTATTTCTTCGAGGTACATCATGCCATAGCAGGGAGCATTTGTTTGCTTTTCGTCCCTGTAGCAATTACTGTCGCTCCAGATGCTCGCAGTATAAGCCCCATAGTGTATCAACGGAGTCACCGGTGACAGTCGCAAATATCTTTGCATGATATATGGAATCCTTCATGTACGCATTAAGCTTCCGGATGGTGCCCGTGCCGCAGCGCTTCTCGATCCAGTCGAGGAAATACGCAGTAGTATCGTATCCTGCGTCCCATCTATCGCCTCCTGAGGCTCTCCAGTGTGGTGGAGCATACCCTGCACGCAACCTCACGAAATCTATTGCAGACGATAATGAACTCAATTGCGATGTGGCGATCGGAACACAGGCCCTACCTGCGATACCTTCTATGAACCCTCCTGGACAGGTATCCTTTGCGTTATATTGATAACAGTGCACGACTTCGTGGACAAGTACACCTAGAATTTCGTCTCGTGCCCGAGAAACACAGGAGACGAGATAGTCGAGAGATAAATGAATCTCCTTGTCCGTGTGTGATCCGAAGGTGTATGCGACGCCGTCAAAGGGTCGGAGAACGAGGGTGATGTTGTTCACGCTTATGACAAGCGATCAGGATCTTTGCTCGGCGATCGAAGGGGTGTTGGTGCACTTACTGGGTTGGTGCAGTCAAGGGGGTGTACAACCACGTGAATGATGCCTCGACAGCAGACTGAAGGACGTCACGGTGAAAGTTGCTCAAAAAGATTGTGGCACCTTTGTGGTTCAGATTGTCGACTCGCAACACGAAGTTGGGTATGTGCCAGGAGGGCAGGACGACTGGAGGCATGGGAAGGGAAAGGTATAGGTTGGTTGATCGGCTACATTCGCCATATGCATACGACGCTAAAAATACGATTATTCTCAGAGGGGAAGTACAGTAAGGTCTGTTGGCAGCACTGATGGGTGAGGCTCAGATCAATATCATCAGGGGGATCACCTGAAACCGACCTCATGCCTCGCGTTCAACACGATGCCCCGATGCCGGCAGCTGCTTCTAATCTCAGCACCTCGTCTCTGAGAGCATCCCTTCCTTCCTCCAACCACTTACAATACTCGACTGCACGGAACAACACCCCGCTCTTGCCCTTTGTTTGCCCATTGCTCCTTGTGCCACTACCCTTTGGGCGGCCCCTAGACGGCAAGTCGATTGTCTGTGTGCCAGCAGGTGCCATTAGTGCGATTAGTTGCGCATAGCCGTCGCGGATGGCGTTGCGACGCTTCTGCTCCGACATGATGTGGTTGAGCCGCTTCTGAGGCGTCGACAAGAGGGGCTTTGCTCTGACAATCTGGCGTGACTCCGATATGCTTTTACGCCTCGTGGACCGTGTCCGACAAGTGCTTTCCGGGGGTGTCGGAGGTAGCAACAGATCGTCGTCATGGTCTGGGGACGTTTCTGGTTTGGCGGATATGCTGGGTGACGGAACGCTGGGAGCGAGCGGCGGAGATACGGAGGGGGGTTGCGGAGGAATGTTTTGAATGGAGGGCGGATTGGTAAGGTCGTTAAAGGCAGGATCGGATTCAAAGTCCCAATTAAAGTTGTCTAGGAAGCCGAGGAGGTCGGTGGTCTCTGATGGAGAGAAGAGGTCTGCGGATGGCGGCAAGGGTGCTGATGATGGGGGGAACAAGCTGGAGAGGGCAGGGTCGAACGCATACTCGAAATCGGCGAATGGCACGGGGGGTTGAGGCGAGGGCGGCAAAGACATGGTCAAAGGCAAAGATGACGACCGGGCCAGATGGGCAGCCGGATAACCGGGGTGGTCAGGATTCGGCGAGGTCGGCGATTGCGGCGGCGACGTTGCACGGAATGTGCCGAGATAGTAAACATAGACAAATAAATATTACTCAAAGAGGATACTGCTCCGATGGATGACTTATATAACCCTCTCGCCCGAGCAACATCGGACCCGCCCCGCTCCGCAACTCCCATGTCGGCCCTCAGTGAGGCATCTACACCGGCGCAGGACGCGGCGTCGGCCATTGATGCACAGCAACTTCATCAGCTCCAACAACACGCCACCGATGCCCACCAGCAACAAAATAACAACGGCACGTCCCCGGAAGGAACAACCCGTAAAGGTTAGCTTACCCGTAGCTATAATGTATCCACCCAGTCAGAAAAGTATTTCTAGCAAAAGCACCGTCCGTCAGACGCGCGTGTACCGCCTGTCATACAGGCAAGACAAGGTGTAGTGAGGTTCTCCCATGTCAGGTGGGTCGCGGCCCTCTGCAATACTGTCCCTCTGAGCGTCCGCATCGCCCTCAGAGCTGTCTCAAAAGAGGTATCGGCGCAACCTGTGCCTACCCTGACCCCGAGACCGATCATACCAATCAGTCTCACCAGAGTAAGTATTTTCACCCGAATCGTGACGTGCCCGCTTACACGTCTTAGCGCCGGGTGTCTCCACGTTTGCCCAGACTCCCATAGGGTATGTCCATGGCGCCCCAACGTTGACTCAGCATCAGTACTACGATTACAACGGTACATTTACTGGTGCATCATCTTCAACCTTTCGCCCCAGCAAACGGCCACGCAACCTTACCGAGGAAGAAGCCGCCGCCATCACCAGAAACTTCAGCCGCGGGGACTTCTTTGTTGGTTCTAGTGCACCTGTTCGGATCGATCCAAGGCTACCCGTCAGACTTACCCTGGGGGAGGGAGACCATGTCCACTTCAGTATCACCGAGTCCTTGTCTTAGCATGTCATCTTAGCTGTATCTTGTTTATTTCCCGGCTTCGTTCCACATGATATCGTGTACAGTACTGTACGCATTTTGGTTGGCACAGGAATTAGACGCAGTCCGCGACTTTGGGCAGTCCGCTTGAATTTGACTGACCGGCGAATCACGTGCGATCCTGATTTGGAAACCATTGGCAATGACATTACGGCTTGCACTTTGCTTTGGTCTCATACTACGACTATTATTAAGAGCGTTACTAACAGGGTACAGGTATACCACACGTTCCTTGCCTTGCCATGCTACCCTCACCAATGTTTTCTTTCTCAGCGCAGGCCGCTTTCCTTGTTTCTCTCCTACTTTTTACCCCCCCTCACTCCTGCTTTGTCAACGCTTCTCCGTCAGAGTCAGTCCGTCGTGCAACAATCTGCAACGGGAGCGCCGATCTTTGCAACCGCTCCTTTGGAAACGTCACTTTCGTCGGTTCTCATGATTCCTACGCAGTCGGGGTCAACAACCGTAAGTTCTCCCCTGCCGCAGTGCACCCCCTCCAGGCTGAGCACGATGTTGCAGTGGCTACGAATCAGGACTACAATAGTACGTAGTGGATCACCGACACAGTCAGAGTACTGACATGGTCCACATTAGTTACCCAGCAATTAAACGATGGAATTCGCATGTTACAGATGCAGGCCCATAACCTGACTGGCGTCATACAACTTTGCCACACTTCCTGCGTGCGTGCCTCTCGCCATACGTTTTCACCGTCTCTCACTCATCTTCTAGTCTCTCTACAATGGAGGACCTCTTTCCACATATCTCGCAACAGGTAAGTCGTGGTAATGAAACTAGTTCCCAAAGCTATTCAAACTGGAACTGGCATACAGTGAAGACGTGGTTGGATGCTAACCCTAACGAAGGTGAGACAGCACCAGAGCCGTGTTGTTCCCGTATTCATATCACTTCAGTTCTTTCCCTTCTGATTGTCAACTCTGATGATTTCCCTCCCACCGCATACGATACCGTGTTCCAGGGTGCTGGATTGGATACCATGTCATATGCACCCTCTTCAGCGTCGATACCCGCCACTCAATGGCCTACGCTGGGGAGTCTTATCGACTCTGGAAAGCGTCTCATCACTTTCATGGATGCGTCAGCGGACTTCAACAGCGTCCCATATATCATTGATGGTGCGTATTCGACCCTTTCATGCCTTGTAGGTTCTAATGTCTCCCCAGAATTTACCAACATCTGGGAAACACCTTATGACGTCACAACTACCTTTGACTGCAGCGTTAATCGTACAAAAGGCGATTCATCAACACAAATGTACCTCATCAACCACTTTCTCGACACATTGGTTCTTGGGCAACCTGTTCCCGATCCCAGCCAGGCTAATCAAACCAATGCCGTATCTGGGCAGAACTCACTCGGCCAACAGGTCAGCCTTTGCGTCAGTGAATATGGTCGAAACCCAAACTTTATGCTTGTTGATGTGAGCCTGTGATGCATGTCACTGTCCTAGTTCAATGCTTACCTGCCATTGGAACTTAGTTTTACGAATATGGTGGTGGTTCCGTGTTCCAGGTAGCTGCCACTGCCAATGGGGTCACATACTCACCTACGACCCCCATTGCGACCGCCATTCCGCAAACTAGCTCATCGGCTACCGGGTCTTCGTCGAACAACGCAATGTCCACATCTGCGCAGTGGACCGCAGCATCGGTATTGGTTACAAGCTTCCTATTTGCTGCTCTTTATGTGCTTTAGTGATCTGGAGTTACCATACACTCATTTCTGTTATTTAATTCACCACAGGATTTTCATTTAGTGGATTCTAAAGACAATGCTACATTCTACCGTTTTCTTTCTATCCTCCATTTATACACGCGTGGCTTGTAAACGGATGGATCCGACTTTTGTTTATGTGGACTGGGGTCTTCGTCCTCGAGACTATCCTTGTCCTCTTCTTCGACAAGGTCAGCTCCGCGGACCTTCTTGCGTCCACCTTTACCAACTAGCAAGCGTTGCATTTCTAGTTCACGAAGTGCATACGATAGCTGGGTATCTCGAACGAGTCGTGCAGCAAGTTCTTTAAGAAGGTGCTTGCGGTGCCCCTGTGCGACGGCAGTGGAAGGGTGACGCGAAAGAGAAACTAGGATGTGGTCACGCACAACATTGACCAGGTCTTGCTCTTCTTCCACAGCGCTGTCGATGTCGTCAACGATGGAATGTTTCTTTCGTTGCCACCTTGATTTAACGGAATCTTTGATTTTCCAACCGAGCTCAGATCCGCCGGATGATCCTGTCGAAGCAATAGTGTTCGCAGCCTTGTCAACAAATGTACTTTGTTCAAGGTATTGTTGAGCTTGGAATAATGGTCAGCATACGGGATGACAAACGACGTCCTGCTCACCTCCAGCAGCGTCTTCTACAAAAACGATGTGCTTGGGAGATGCACGACTTTGCTTGCGTTTTCGCGCGGTATGTGG